>CM018049.1:21707223-21814723 GCA_008638375.1 Nyssa sinensis | reverse complement strand
GGATTCAGAAATCAGCATTTCTTGCCAAGCTGGACCAAGCATCCAGGAGGTCCAACCTATCTACTCTTTAAAACAACATAAGGACTAGAGGACTCCTATCTTTCGATACTTGCAAGAAGGGGAACTACCTGAGGATAAGAACCAAGCTCGGAGTATACGGATCAGAGCAGCACGGTACCTAATTCTAAACGATAAACTCTACCGCAGGTCTTATACTCAGCCGCTCTTGAGATGCCTATCCCCAAAAGAGTCCGAATATATCCTAGCCGAAATCCATGAAGGGATATGTGGGAATCACAATGGTGGCAGGACCATCTCCCACCAAGCTCTAACTCAGGGATATTACTGACTCGGTATGCTCAGACACGCCAAAGAATACGTGAAGAAGTGCGATAAGTGTCAACGCTTTGGCTCGTATTAATATCAGCCGCATCAGAGGCTCACCCCCATTGCTAGTCCATGGCCTTTTACCCAATGGGGGATGGACATTGTAGGACCACTGCCAAAGGCCCTCTAGAACAGAAGATATCTGCTAGTCACCATCGATTATTTTTTCAAATGGGCAAAGGCGAAACCCCTAACTTACATTACTGAGGCAGAGGTAAAAAATTTTACATGGAAAAATATTGTCTGCAGGTTTGGTGTACCCCGTGTCATCATCTTGGACAACGGCACCCAATTGGTCGGGAAAGTATTCAGAAAGTTCTGTACCGACCTGCACATTAGCCACCATTTCTCCTCACCAGGGCACCCCCAAGCAAATGGGCAATCCGAGGTCACCAATCGGACGATCCTCGACGCCATCAAAAAAAGATTGGAGCAGGCCAAAGGAAGGTGGGTCAAAGAGCTCCCAAGAGTGCTCTGGGCGTACTGAACCACAAAAGGACGTCAATAGCCGAAACACCATTTTCACTCACTATATGGTACTGGGGCAGTCATTCTTGTCGAGATCGGTATGCCCACACTAAGAATAGAAGCTTTCAACCAAGAAACAAATGATCATCAACTAGCAGAGAATCTTGACCTGTTGGAAGAAAAAAGAGAACAGGTTGGGATCAGAGCTGAAGAATATCGACGAAGAGTAGCCAAGGGCTTCAATCGAAGGGTAAAACTCGTAGCTTTTCAGCTCAATGACCCTATTCTGAGGAGGGTCTTCCTTAATACCAAGGATCCCACCACGGGAAAGCTATCCCCGAACTGGTAGGGGCCCTATAAAGTGGTCAAAATTGTCAGGCCTATGACCTATTGGTTAGAAGATATGTCCGGGAAGCTAGTTCCTAGGCTTTGGAATATTGAGCACCTAAGAAAGTATTATCAGTAAAGCTTCTCCCCGTTTTGAAAGTATTTCGCAAATGCACAGGTCTCCAGACCTGGTCCATTTAAAAGGCCCATACGAGCAAGAGCGTTGTAGGCATGGTCTCAATTCAATACACAGGTCCTTAAACCTGGTCCATTTAAAAGGCCCCTACGAGCAAGAGCGTTGTAGACATGGTCTCAATTCAATGCACAGGTCCCCAGACTTGGCCCATTTAAAAGGCCCCTACGACCAAAAGCGTTATAGGCATGGTCTCAATTCAATGCACAGGTCTACAGACCTGGCCCATTTAAAAGGCCCCTACAAGCAAGAGCGCTGTAGGCATGATCTCAATTCAATGCACAGGTCCCTAGACCTGGTCCATTTAAAAAGGCCCCTACGAGCAAGAGCGTTGTAAGCATGATCTCAATTCAATGCACAGGTCCCCAGACCTGGTCCATTTAAAAGGCCGATACGAGCAAGAACGCTGTAGGCATGATCTCAATTCAATGCACAGGTCCCTAGACCTGGTTCATTTAAAAAGGCCCCTACGAGTAAGAGCGTTGTAAGCATGGTCTCAATTCAATGCACAGGTCCCAGACCTGGTCCATTCAAAAAGACCCCTATGAGCAAGAACGCTGTAGGCATGGTCTCAATTCAATGCACAGGTCCCTAGACCTGGTCCATTCAAAAGGCCTCTACAAGCAAGAGTGTTGTGGGCATGGTCTCAACACAACACATGTATCCTCAGATGTGATCTATCAACGGGCGTGGGGCTGAAGATTCAACAATTACCTTGAATTATTGCAAGTATTTCACTGCTGGATCCCCGTCCGAGGGACAATTATTCAAATTTGAATTCTTACCAATTATCAGGTTTGAAATTTTATTAATTATCTTGTCTGAAGTATCTAGCAAGTAAGTCACCTCTGGATCCGTAGTTCTTTTTAGACTTGAGGCGGTATCGGTTATTAGGTCAGAAGATTTATTACATTAACTTGTTTTGTTAACAAGTATTACACCACTAGAATGGTCCTCTAAAAGTGTTCTATTTTTAAATCCCTGCTTAGGAATAATGGTTTCAGATCTGAGATATTTCCAATCTTCAGGTCTGAAGTTTTATCAAATTACTTGTTATTCGCCAAGTGTTTTACTTCTGGACCCCCCTACTAAGGGATGATGCAGTTAGGTTTGAAACATGATTAACTGAGTTGGTCAAAACTATAAGCATTTCAGGTCCACACAACAAGTTATAAAAGACAACTGCTTGTATTAACGAGAGCCTGAAAAAGGCTAAAAATTACAACGAGAAAGTAAAAAATTAATTTGGATTCTCTAGGGGAATAACAGAAAGGGGCACTGCATCTTCAATGACTACACCCTCAGTTTGCTAGTCTTGGGCGGGCTAGGGGGAGTTAGGTAGTGATTTGCCCACCTCCACATCGTCCAACCCCGAGATGTCCAGGTCAGGATAAAGCTTCTGGATCCTCTTTTTGCAAAGGAGGTACCCATTATCCACAAACTCTCTCCCCATTCAGTTAACCTGGTCCATCAGCTCCGCCTTGGCAGATGCTTGGGCCTTTTCTATTTTCCGAGCCTCTGCTACCTCAGCCTCCTTGAACTTTTGCCTCAACATTTCCAAGCTTTGGCGGAGCTTATTCCTCTGAATGACCATGGACTCCATCCCTCGCTTTGCTTCTGTATATTGCCCTGAAAGGGTTTCGCATTTGGCCTCCAAGGAGCTCGTAGCTGCTTAGAATGCCTCAGGCTCGAACCGAGCAGCTGCAAGTTCAGCACGGGATGCCTTCAGTTTAGCCTAAAGGCCGTTAACCCTCTCGAAGTGGTGAGGACGATCGAGGACAGCGGCCTAAGCAGCCTGCCCATCACAACAGAAGAGTTAGTAAAAATAACAATGAAGTAGGTGACGACAGAAATCATGTTGCAATAATACTCACCCTGGCGTGCCCCACTATGAGGTTAAGAGCAATCTACTGAAGGTTCATGATTCGGAAGACGAAGGCAGAGGCGGAGGACGCCTTAAAAGCTAGCCTGATAGCCTCGGCCCCTAAAGATCGTTGGCTACGCTTCAGGGCACCGACCCGACCTCTGAAGTATGAGGCGGAACAGCCGAAGAAGTAGCCGGAGGGGGAACAGCTACCTCAATAGGAGCTGAAGTGGGTCTGGACTCCTCCCTTTCCACCCTCCTTTTCTTTTGTGCTCTTTATTGCCGCGGCTTCACCCTTCGTCAATTATGCCACCATCAAGTTCTCTGGAGACAAGACTTGATAGTGAAGTTGGTGGATGGACTGTAGCAGGCTCCGATACTTGTCCTCGAGCTCGGGAGTGAATGACGGCCTTCTCCACTTCCTTTTATCTGTAAAACAGCACGAAAAGCAACGATAAGTCAAGCAAGATGAAAAAGGATAAAGAAAAACTGTCATGTACAGATCTGAAGACTCACCCTTTGGGCTGGTATGCCGAGGAAAGAGACTCAGCTAGTTCTTATAATCTTCACGTTCCCAGCCTCCCCCAACAAAGAAATACCACTTCTTCTATGTTTTGTTGGAAGTGGGTACCGAAGTCAGAGGTCTGAAACTCTGGTCAAAGGACATGTAGTAAAGTCCCTCTGACTTGAGGTACTTCATATCCATCTAACTCCGGATGAGGTCCAAATCTACCTGAACCCCATTCTAATGGCCTAAAACTAAAAAGGCCATCAGTTGCCTCCAGCTATTTATATTCAGCTCGGCAGGGCAAATGTTGTACCAGGTGAAGAACTCGTTCAAAAGGCGATGGAGAGGAAATTGAATGCCTATCCGAACCACTCGAGATAGGCACAGATCTCCCCTCGCTCAACATCGAAAGGACGATTAAAAGACCTAAGAACCCTATAGATAATGTTCTTTGGGAACATGTATTGTCTCCAAAGGGTTTTTAGGACCCCCTTGGTCATAGCACTCTCCCCCTCTTCTCTCTAGGATGGTCCAGACGTGCCGGCCTCCCCATCACTAGACCTTTGACTTAACTAAGAAGAAGAAGAATAAGAGGGACCCTATCACTACCCATTTTTGTGTCTGCCCTAATTTCCATACTCTCAGAGTGGGTATCGGAACCCGACATGACCGAAAAACGGTGAATGAAAAAAATACGAAGCAGAGAGTAAATAAGGAAAAGGAAAAAAGATGAGGAATTACCAGCGGGGGGAGAAATCAAGCGAGGTGGTCGAAAATCACACGAGGTTGCCGGAGATCACACAAGGTCGTCGGAAATCGCTTGTGAATATCTTGAAAATTCTTGAAAGATGTAAACAGATTTCAAATGACCACCCCCACTATTTATAAGAGACACCATTTAATGCCTCGAAGAAACGAAGGAGACATCATTTAACGTCTCGAAAAATCGAATGATAGCTGGAAATTAAATAGCCTCGATTATCCAAACAATGGCCCGCATAGTAATTATATCAGTGCGGCTCTTATCCCCTCAAAATACGAAAAGTCACATTTATTGCTGTGTGCGTGACCCTTCAAGAACCCTAGCCTGAGTTCTGTACGCGTTCTCAGAACTAAGGCTCGGGGGAGTAGCTAATACGCTAAAAATATGCTAATTAATCAGAATCTGAAACGTGTCTAGCTTTGCTGTGTGCAAGTCCTAAAATATCCAGTTATACCGACCTGACGTCGGATCTACAGAGTCAAAAATGTTGATTCTCGGGGTACCAATCTCCTCATCAACACTTCGAACTACCGAACATCTCGTCGCCATCATATTGCCCTACCAACCTCAAAATGATGGGAAAAATGGCGATGTGCAATACTCAGTGAAGCAGGTAGCGCTGAAAAATAGGGAAGTAGGTGGTAATAGTAAGGCAGGTGGTGACAGTAAGACTGATGATCATGATTACCACCATCAAGTAACAGTGAATCCATGCCTTGACGGCACCCACTTTGGCAGGCAATCAACTTATAATTACGACCTTTGAGGTACGTTGAAAGAGAGTTCTCCTCTTGAATTAGTTACTTCGAGTCTTATTTTCTACATTCTCTAACTTAATCATCAGAGTGGCTAATGTAGGAGCCACCCCCGGCGGCGCTCTAACTCCATTCCCTCCCCGGTTTCATACTAACGGAGAGCAGAGCCTTAACGAGTCAAAAAGTGCAGCAACAGCTTGGCGCCGTCTGTGGGAACGACAATCGTTCTTGCTAATTCTGTTATCTCCGAATCAACTCCGTCATGGCTCTGAATCTCCGTCTAAGACACGTTTCTCGAAGCCAACCTCCGATTGGACAAGAGGATGGGGAAACCCCTAATCCTGTACAATGGCAGCTTGACCAGATGCAAGAACAACTCTTGGCCATCTCTCAGGTTCTGGCTTTTTTAACCCAGAATCTGCCAAATCACCCTAAGTACCACCCACCAGGTATCCCTGAGGGAGGAACACAGCTCTTTTCCACCCCTGACGGAAGACGTTAGGAAGGTAAGGATCCTATTGCCCATCAATCATACCCCCAAGGCGCTGGTCATACGAGAGATGATCCCCACCTATCGAATGACCGTGGAGCAGGGATGCCGAATCTTCATCCTACCATTCATTACCAAAGTAGAACAAGGATCCTGAGCCCTGCAAATTCAAAGGCCGACCCCACGCGACTAGTTTTCCAGCCGCAACAAGCATCAGTCCCACTTCAGAAGCAATCGAATCACGATATTCCCGGCCAGGAGCATCCCCTACACACGGGACCCGAGGTTGTCATGCTAGGACCACATCATTCAGCCCCATCCAAGGTACCTTCAAGGGTGGAAGAAATGGCAGGACTCAGTTGAACCAGCAACCCCAGCCAAGGAGGGTAAACCCTTTCTAGGTAAGATGAAATAGCAAAGCTGCTTGGCAGATTCACCACTCTATTTACCTCAGCCGTACTAGCGAAGGAACGTCCTCGGAAGTTCATCGTCTCGAAGTTCACTCCTTATGACAGGTTGGAGGATCCAGGAGACCATCTCTCCCACTATCAGTACACCATGGCTCTACATGAGGCCACCGACACCTTCCTATGTCGCACGTTCGTGACAAGCCTCAAGGGTGCTGCTCTGAGGTGGTTCCACAGTCTCCCACAAGAATCAGTCCCGAACTTCTATGAGCTCAGCAAATGATACCTCGATAGGTTCTTGACCAGCAGAAAACACAGAAAAGGGCCAAAATTTCTCCTTTCAATAAAACAGCAAAAGAATGAATCACTTCGGGAGTACATTACCCGATTCAATGCCAAGCTCACAGAGGTCACGGACTGTACTCCGAGCTTCCTAGCCACAGCCTTCCACGCAGGACTAGGGACCGGGTGATTCCACGATTCCTTAACGAAAAATCTTCCTTCCGACATGCCTTCGCTCATGGAGAGAGCACGAAAATATATAAATTTGGAGGATACAAGGGCATCTTTCTGCAAAGTCAATGAGCACGCTCAGAAGGCAGACAACACATAAAAACAAACCCTAAACAGCTCCCAAAAAAGGCCGAGGAGCCCGGATAGGAGGACGACACCCAGAACTCGAAGCAACTTCAACACTGAAAGTCTCGATGCACTCATGTCGTTGAATGCCTCCCTCACTCACGTCTACCATCAGGTGATGACAAGTGAAAATCTAAAGCCCCCAGAGCCTCTGCACAGCCATATGGACTCCCGAGATTGGAGTAAGTACTGTGATTTCCAAAGGGATCACGGACACACTACTGAGGCGTGCAGGAACCTTCAATAAGAAATCGAACAACTGATCCGGGAAGGACAACTGAGGGAGTTTGTTCAGCGAGATGGAGGGTAGAATCTTCGAAATCAGAGGCCCCAACAGCCTAGGCAAGACCAAAGGCCCCAACTGCAGAGATGGGTCAGGGGCCCGAACAAGGGAAACTCAAAATGAGAAGCCCCGTCAAAATAATCAGGTCATCCTCGTCCTCCACGCCGATAACTCGTTAGCTAGAATGTCCAATCGAGCGAAGAAAAGATATATTTAGGAGGCAAAAGTAGAGCCAGACCCCCTCTAGATCTCAATAATTAGGAAGAGACTAAAGCCCCTACCAAGTATCCAGTTTTCAGAGCTGGACCTCGTCGCCGTGCACTGTCCTCACAGTGATGCCCTCGTCATTTTGCTTAAGGTGGCAAATTTTGACATCAAGAGAGTATTGGTAGACACGGGAAGCTCTACCAACATCCTGTTTTATAAGCCTTTCAGACACATAAAGCTCAGCACCACCAATCTAAAAACCACTACTGCAGTGATGGCAGGATTCGATGGAAGCCTGAGCTCGCCGATGGGAGGAATTGATCTACCAACCACAGTAGGAGAAGGGGATGATCAGAAGACCCTGATCTCTGAATATATGGTCATGGACTCCCGATCTCTATACAACATCATCATCGAAAGGCCGTGGCTCCACTAGATGGGGGCAGTCACCTCCACCCTTCATCAGTGTATAAAATATGTTCAGAAAGAGAAGGTCTGCACTATTAGGGGCTCCTAGTCAACATCTCGGGAATGCCACGTCGTGGTGCTAAAAGGAAAGACCCAGAAATAGTAGTTACAGATACCTCGGGAGCGCAGAGTTCCTAAGCCCTTTGAGTTGGGTAAAAGCATTGAATGCCCTACCGAAATTGACGAACCACTGAGCCCCAAAGGAAGAGATAGCATGGCAAAACCAGTCCGAGAGCCCATCAAAATACTAGTGAGCTCCGAAGAAGGAGAACAATATTTACAACTCGGTGCAGACCTATCCCAGTCAGAACAGGAGGAGATGACTTAGTTCTTAAAAGATAATTTATCAATCTTCGCTTGGGAGACAAAGGGCATGGAGGGAATAAACCCCTCTCTCATATATAATTTTTAAAGAAGATCATATATAATTTTAGGAAATCTTTTAAAGAGAGAAATTTAATTTGTTAGAGAGATATAATTTAAAAAATAATTTAGCTAATGTTATAGAGAGTGAGAGAGAGAGAGAGTTTGAAAGAGAGTATGTTTGAGGGACAAATTTTTTAGAGAGAGAGAGAACATATGTAATTTTAGATAAAAATAATTTAGAGAATTTGGTTACAAAGAAAAATTAATTTTAAAAATATTTTAGAGAGAGATAAAGTGTGGGAGAAAGTATTTAGAGAAACATCATATATAATTTAAATAAATTTAAGAGGGAAATTAAAAAATTTTGAGAAAAATTAATTTAAGAAATATTATAGATTTAAAATTTGATTGAAATGCACATTTCATGTTTGTTTCACAATATAGCATGGTTGTCTTTTATAGATCCTACATCACGGTCATATTTGTCATTTAACATTGTCATATGAGGGGTAAAATAGTTCTTTTATTAGTTTTAAGGGCAATTTGGGAATTTAAGAAAAAAAAATATGGCTTACATCATCCAATTCCGTTAGGTCAACTGACGATCTTCGATTGTAAGGGGAATCTGTTACCAACATTAGAACTAAAAGAACAGTGTTATTTCAGAAATTATAGGGGTGCTATCTGTAATTATCAAAAATTCTAGGGGAGATAAGTGTAATTATCCCTTATAGATTATATAGAATTATAATTTTATTTTGTTATTGAGTTTTAGATTGCCCCCACTAACACAGGATCTTAGCTCCGCCCCAGTATAGACACACAAATTAACATATTCACACACTTTTACACACACTAACACACACATATATGTATAGACAAGACACACACTACTTTTACAAGTGACTTAAAGATTCCTTGGTGGTATTTTTCATTCACTATTGTCTCCCTCGTTCTCTCCTCTCACACATCCAAGCGGAGGCACGGTGGTATTGAGTCAATGGTTGTGGTGGTCATTGGTTTAAATTTGTAGTGGCTATACTAAAGTGGAAAGGTAGAGCTGGGTAATTGACAATAGTGGTTTAGAAAGTTACTTATGGGTTGGGTTTACAATGAGTTGTAAAGAGAGAATTTTTGGGTACTAATTGATAAAATCACTACCCAAATAGGATCATATAATGAATCACACAACACTATATGGTCCAGCTCACGATCTTATAATATAGGTGCCACATCAGGAAAGGCTTAACAATAAATTCTATTAAGTGGTTAGTGAGGTGGTCAGTTTGTTATAATAAGATCAGTTAGGAAGTTGTTAGAAGCACTCTCAAGTCAAGATATATATATATATATATATATATTCACTAATCTCATTGAATGTGTATTAGTAATCAGTATGTAAACAAAGGCATTATTGGAACAAGCTTTGTTATTTTAAGCATGATCTTTTGTTCTTCTATTCACTTCTAAATTATCTATTCTTGTCTGAACTTTCTACTCAACCAAACAAGATCTTGAACATGATATTAGAGGCATAAGACTCATGTCTTTACCATAGAAGTTGCACCAGATTCAAACAACAACTCTTCCTCCTTAATATCATCAACCACCACAATTTTTTCTCATTCTCCAATCTACCTATTGTCAAACATATGTAACCTTATCACATTGAGACTCGATTCTACAAACTTTGTAGCATGGAAGTTTCATATCACTGCGATCTTGAAAGCTCATTCTTTGTTGAGCTACGTAGATGGAACTCTTGCATGTCCTTAACAATTCATTAGAACTACTTTAGGAGAACCAACAACAGCTGAGAGCACAATTTATCAGCAGTGGAAAACACAAGATCATGAATTACTCACATTAATCAATACCACACTCTTACCCTCTACATCATCTCATGTAATTGGCTACAAATCTTTTAGAGAAACATGGCTTACACTTGAATGCATGTATTCATCTACAACTAGATCCAACATCTTACACCCGAAATCAAAACTACACACAATTACAAAAGGAACAAACTCCATAAATGTTTACATCCAAAAAGTCAAAGAGAATAAAGATTGTCTTGCAACAGTGTTAGTGCTTATTAAAGATGAGGATCTAATGATTCACATCTTGAATGGACTCCCAAATGAATATTTTTCATTTAAAACGTCTATATGAACAAGATCACAAGATCTTACAATTGAATAAATCCATGCTCTTTTGAAGGTAGAAGAACATACTCGAAGTCCCCAACAAAATCTCCTTTGTCTCAACTCCTTTAACTGTTATGATAGCTACCTACACAAATCCCAATTTTAAAGAAAATCCCTCTAATTTCATAGGAAGATGGAAAGGCAAATTTGGTGGTAACAAATTAGGATTTGGTGGCCAAAATGGATATAGAAATGCATATTGAAGGAATACATCTTCCTACAACCAATTTAATCCATTTCATACAAATAACCCCATCATTCTAGCAACATACCACCTAATCCAATGAACAAACAGTTTCAAGGGCAATGCAATAACAATCATTCATACATCTCACGTCAAATCTGTGGAAAAGGGAAGACACTCTATTGCTAATTGTTATCATAGAATAGACTATTTTCTCCAATGCAACCTACCATATCCACAGTTCATAGCTATGACAACCACTCAAGCCAGCCTCTCTATCAACACAAACTATTGGATCACAAACATAGGAGCAACCAACCATATTACATCTGACCCTGCTAATCTGAATATCTCCACTAACTACCAAGGTTCATATTACATTACCATAGGTAATGGACAAGAACTACCAATCACACACATTGGTCAGGCTTATCTATCTAACCAATTAAATCTTAATAATACTCTCTTTGTTCCTCTATA
Source organism: Nyssa sinensis (assembly GCA_008638375.1). Taxonomy (NCBI): domain Eukaryota; kingdom Viridiplantae; phylum Streptophyta; class Magnoliopsida; order Cornales; family Nyssaceae; genus Nyssa; species Nyssa sinensis. The sequence continues at coordinate 21,803,727 of CM018049.1, read as the reverse complement.
ACTTCCAATCCCATTTCTGTTTCTCAATTATGTAGAGATAATCATTGTTTTATCACTTTTGATTCTAATTCATTCTCAATTCAAGACAAGACAACTAAGAAACTCTTTACAAAGGCTATAGTCATAAAAGGCTTTGCACCATTCCAATTAATCTCACTAAAAGTCTTGTCCCTTAATAGAAATTCAATCAATACTTACCCTCTTCCACAACAAATGTTGGAACCAAGATCTCATCTATGTTATGGCATCAAAGGCTAGGTCACCCCTCAAACACTACAATGGTAAAAATCCTCTCCTCTTTCACTGATGCATCTATTGTAGCTCAAGATACAACATCAATAGTATGTAAACATTGTCTCTTTGGCAAGATGTCTAAACTTTCTTTTTCACTTTCCACAATAACTACCACCGCACCCTTATAATTCATTCACAATGATGTATAGGGCCCTACCCCACATGAAAGAAAACGTAGATATATAGTAGAGACAGGCCTCACATTACTCTCCCAAGCCTCTATTCCCCCAGAATTTTAGACATCAGCTTTTTACACTACCACTTTCTTTATAAATAGACTCCCATAAAAATCCATTGGCAACTCAGCTCCTTTCCAAAAACTCTTTCAATCTTCCCCAGACTACTGTATCCTAATAAGTTTTGGTTATGCTTACTACCTTTACCTAAAACCATGTAATCATAACAAACTTCAACCCAAGACTCACTAATGTGTATTATTAGGCTATACTTTAAACTGCAAAGGATTTTTGTTATCATCATCCCTCCAATAGAGTTTACATTTCTAGACATATAATTTTTTATGAAACCTTCTTTCCAGGTATCCCAACACAATCTTCCTCTACTTCTACTGCTTACTCACTCGATGACTGGCTCTGCCTCTCTTATTTTATTTTAGGCCGACTTTTATCACACAACAATCACTAACCACTATCAAATTCTACTAGTCTTTCTTTTATATTTCTTTTACCTACCTATGCCACAAATTCTTCAACTCCTACTCCACTACATAGATCTTCTCCCAACCCTATTATACCAATCTCTTCTCCCAATCAAGTCCTTACTGAACCACCTACCCCATCAGTTACTTCATTTGCCCCAAACATTTCCCAATCAATAGCTAATCCTTCTTCACAAGAAACTGACCTATCATCTCTTCTCCACCATCTTTAAATATCCATTAAATGCAAACAAGGCCAAAATCAAGAATTTTTTAAAAAAAGGCTCTTTCCACTACTATTCCAACTCCTAACTCTTCAGGCCTTACTATTACCATTACAACTAGTGACTCCACTAGCTTTACTAAAGCAAACAAATATCCTCACTACAGAGCTGCAATGGCTAAAGAATTTACAGTCTTGCAACACTAAGGCACAAGGTCCTTAATTACTCTCCCTCCATACAAAAATTTTGTTGGCTACAAGTGGGTCTTTAAGACCAAATATCATGCTAATGGCTCCATTGTAAGACATAAAGCAAGACTTGTTACTAAGGGGTTTCACCAAGAATCAGTAATTGACTATCATGAAACATTCAACCCATGATTGTTAAACATTCCATAGTAAGACTTGTCTTGGCCTTAGTTGCCAATTATAATTGGCCTACCAGACATCTAGATATGAAAAATGCATTTTTACATAGCACACTCTAAGAAGTGTACATGACTTAGCTTTAAGGCTTTGTTGATCTCACTACCTTTCATTTTGTGTGTAAACTTCATAAATCAATCTATAGCCCAAATCAAGCACCAAGGATTTGGTTTGATAGCTTTATATCTTACATTCTCTTCCTATAGTTTACTTAATCCCCTACTGATAGCTTACTATTCATTAGAAAAACCTCATCCTCTCTAACTATCTTGCTATTATATGTGAATGATATAATTCTCACTAGCAATGACCCTGCCTTTGTATAACAACTTATCCCATAGCTTCAAACGGAATTTGAAATGAATGACTTTGGCCCTCTACATTACTCTTTTTGTAGAGACATGAAAAATTAAGGATAAATTTTTCGTTTTGACAATAGGGTTGAGATACCCTGACCCGAGACATGACACGTAGACCGAAGTAAACCGAGTCGAGTACACATAAATCGAGATAAGTCGGGCCGAGTAGTGAAGTACTAGTTACAACCGAACATGAGTTCCGAATAAAAGAATAATTCCATTTTATCTAAAAAGAGTCAAATAATAATACCCGATGTATACCCGAAGCATCGTCATAAATAATATATAGTAATGGCTACGTAATTCGAGACAGATAGTACGATTCATTAATTTAGAAATATACAGTTTAAAAATACGAGAAATGAATTTTAAATAATTCCGAGTATCCAGTACTACAGTACAATAAAACCCGAGCGGTGCGGAGGATCGTGTACGTAGGCCAGTACATGCCTCGATATACGTGCACAGTGTATTTTAATAAATACAAGAGTATATATATATATATGTGTGTGAGATTTTATATATATATATATACGTATATAAAAATAAAATATATATATATATAGATGCATGCACAGCATGCAAGTGCACAGTGAATGTCATCAAGTGTGTGTATGGTTATGTGTATTTATGCATGTACATAAGAATGTGTTGTATATGTATATTATATATATATATATATATGTAAATACATATAAAGAGAGTAGCAGGTGGGTTGTGAGAAGGGAAGAAAAAATAAATAAATAAATAGAAAAAGTAAAAAGTAAAAAGTAAGTGGAGCCATGTTTGGTGTAGCGTGTGAAGTATGTTGTTATGTTATATATTATATATATAAACCTCAATGTGAAACAATAAAGCAGGAAAGAAAAAGAAAAGTAAAGAAGAAGGAGAAAGGTCAAATAAAGGGACGTAAGGGCAGCAAAAACAGCCGGCATTGTTGGGAAAATAGCAACTGCATATATTTTATATATAGATATGGTAAGCTGCAGCAGGTGAGGGGATAAGAATTGAGAGAAAAGAGAGAGAAAAAAAAAACAGCGCAGTGCAGGGTTAGCGTACAGGAAAAGAAAAGGAAGAAAAGAGAAAAGAAAAAGAGAAAAAGGGGGAAGTAGGCGCAACAGTGTGGGACGGTACAGCAACAAGGACATTTATATATATATATATATATATATATATATATTATGTGTGTTGTGGGGCGGTGCAAGAAAGAAAGTGGAGGAGAAAAGAGAGACGGATGAGTAGAGGTAGCACGCAGTAGCAGACCTGGAAAACTTGAGAGAGTGCAGCTGGAAATTTGTGTATGTATGTGTATGTTTATGTAGCAGCTGACCAAGAGAGAGTGAAGGAAAAATGAAGCAGATTGATGCAGAGCAGCAGCAACGCTGTGTGGTGTGTATTTGTGTAGCAGTGGAGGATTTTGTGGTGAGTGGCAAACCAGAAGAAATGGAACAGCAGTAACGGCAGAGGGATCAAGTGGTGCTGTCCGGTGTGACGGTGGTTCAGAGAGATGGCCGTAGGAGCAGCAGGTTTGACGGTGCAGCAGGGATTTTATATATATATATATATAAGTATGAGTGTTGTGTAGTGGGGGAAATGAAGAGAACAACAGCAGGAAAATTGGTACAGCCGTGAGTGCAACAGGGAATGGTTTTCGAAGATCTGATGCTGCTACTGTCCGGTGCAGCGTGTCGGTGTCAATACCCATATGTGCGTGTGTGTTTGTGTAGCGGTCCAGCCATGGAGTTTTGGCTGCATCACAGGGGTGTGATTGTAACTGCAGAGCTGGTGGAGAAAATGGGTTAATCGGAAAATGGCTTAAATCGTTTGGGTCCTAATTTGATTAGACCTTTTAGATGTGTATCGAAAACCCATGTGATTATTAGTTCAGATCTATTTTAGATATGCAGCTGGGCATGGTTCAGATGTTGGTCGTTAGTTGTGTACGGCGGTTGCTGAATCCAGAATAATTATTAAATGATGAGTTTAGTACCGGCGAAATATTAACGGTAACCAGTCAAAGGTTAGATCTAATTATTATTTTAGCTAATTTAAATTTAAAATAGAACTTGGTGAAATTTATAATTATGCCTAGAAATTATGGTTAATTATGAATTAACCCGAGGAATAAATTAATTAAATATTAATTTAATTAATTAGAAAATGGGAATTACTAAATGACCTTAAATCGAAAAATAGTCCAATGAACTCAGAAAAAAAAATATACTGGATTTTTATTATTTCGAACATTCCGGACTCAACCGTGGAGCCCGATTTGCAATAAAAAGACTCGGGATGTAAGAAACCGTGAAAGTGTAAAATGACCGTTTTGCCCTTTCTAGCCCGGATGTCCAAATTAAATTACGCGAAAGCTTAAACCCATTTTCTTCGACATCCTGGACTCAACAGTAGAGTCTAATTTGGCAAAATAGAAACCAATAAAATAAAGACATAAAATTTGATGAATATCATAATTCAAGTGGCAAAACAACTGAGTTATATTTTATGGTTTTAGGAACACTAAAGGGCAAAGAGAAGGTGGTCTAGCCTTCTGCATTCTTGCTGTAGTCCAGCTACACTACCAGTACTCTTTCTTGGGTTGAGGCCGACCCATCAGGTACGATATATTGTGCTAAGTAAGAAATAGAATTAAGTTTAGGAATAATTACCATGCTGACTTGATGATTTACTTGTTTGTTAGATTGTTCACACGCCTATGTGTTTCACACTGTCTTTCTGAAATTTAGTGATGAATGTGGATCATGACTGAGTATATCACATGTGTTAGTATAATGTGTGGATTATATTCTTTAAGAATTGTTGAGATTATAAATTACGTGATTTAAAGCATGCTTCATATGTGGATGTGATACCTCATTGAGATTACATTATAGCATGATAGAATCAAAGCATATTGGCATAGTGTGATTCATTGGAACATGGTGTGAGTAAAGCATTTGGTGCTGTGCATACTGGTTACTCAAGCCGTCGGGGAAGGTCTATAAAGTGAAACATACTAGTTACTCAGGCCGTCGGGAAAGGTCCGTAAAGTGAGACATACTGGTTACTCAGGCCGTCGGGGAAGGTCCGTAAAGTGAGACATACTTAGAGTAATGGGTGTGACATAGCATTTGCATGGGTGCGGCACACATAACGTTCATATACTGCATTAATGATATTGAATGTCATGTAGATATAAATGTACACTTGCACATGCCACGTCCTTAATTTTGTTTGTTGCATTAGCATTATATTGTACCAGCAGTTGAGCTGACCCATTCGTGGGATAACATTTCAGATGACGCTCCAGCCACGTGAGATTTGGAGATGCTTTGATTGAGAGTTAGAATTGACCTGTGGAATGTGTTTTGATGTTGTACAAAGGCATAAGCCCGAGACTATTTCCTGTTATTTGTATGTTGGGAATTAATAGACAAGACCTTATGAATTGTATCAGGACAGGAGTTGAGTTAGTATATGGCATGCATGTGATTGTCCTTAATTGTCCTTTATTTTTTTACTATTTTATTTTCCTTTCGTCTCGTCAGTCGCGCTTCGGGTTCGTTGGGATTCGGGGCATGACACTTTTAGTTTGAAAATCTCACAAACCACCACAGGCATTCACATCACCTAACAAAAGTACCTTACTAATTTGATTCATAAAGACAACATGACCAATTGTAAACCTTGTCCCAATTATTATCACTCCACACCAAAACTCATAAGAACTGATGGTGTCCTCTTAGATGATCCTAACACTTACAGTCCATAATAGGGGCTCTACAGTACCTTACATTTACCAGACCGAATATTACAATTGTTGTCAATCAAGTGTGTCAATTTATGCATCAACCAACAGATCTTCACCTCAAAGATGTCAAAAAAATTATTAGGTACCTCAAAGGCACCTCATCACTTGGATTGCACTATCTATCTAGTTCTCTCACACTCACAGGATACACAGATTATGATTAGGGAGGAAACAACATTAACAGAAGATCAACTAGTGGCTATGTCCTATTTTTAGGCCTCAATCCCATCACCTGAGGTGCAAAGAAACAACAAATTGTGGCTAGGTCTTCAACTAAAGCTAAGTATAGGGCCATGGCTAATGCCTCAGTTAAAATAGCCTAGATTAAGTAGCTTCTTCAAGATCTTTACCAATTTCTCTCTATTCCACCATTACTCTACTATGACAATGTCTCAGCCTTAGCCTTAGCCTCAGCCTCAAACCCAGTGTTTCATGAAAGAACCAAACACATTGACATTGATTTTCATTACGAAAGAGAATAGGTCCAAAGAAAACAACTGTTAGTGCACTATCTCCCAATTAAAGATCAAACTTCAGACCTATTCACCAAAAGACTCTGCAGACTCAGTTTCAACAAGTTGTGCAACAAACTGATGCTCAGCTCTCCTCCCATCAATTTGCGAGGGAGCTGATAGAGTCACAACCCAAACAGGATCACACAATGAATCACGCAACACCATGTGGTCCAGCTCATGATCGCACTATATTGGTGCCACAACAGGAAAGGCTCAGCAACAAATTCTATTAGGTGGTTAGTGAGGTGGTTAGTTTGTTATGACAAGATCAGTTAGGAAGTTGTAGAAGCACTCTCAAGTCAATATATATATTCACTGATCTCGTTGATTGTGTATTAGTAATCAGTATGTAAACAAAGGCATTATTGGAACAAACTTTGCCCTTCTAATCATGATCTTCTATTCTTCTACTTTGTTCTGAATTTTCTGTTCTTGTCTGAACATTCTACTCAACCAAATAAGATCTTCAACACTAACAAATAGTTGCATAGAGAGAGAAGACAACTTTTGGGTTAAAATTACGTTGTTAACTTAAGAATTGGTTTTGACATAGATTTTTTTTTTAAAATTGAATTTGCAAACATGGAATTCCAACCATAGAGAGAAAAAAAACAAGAAAATTCTTTATCAAACTCAAATCCCATTATATTTTATTCATCAAATTAACAAAGAAACTCAATTGTAGAGAGAATATAGGGAGAGAGAGAGAAAAAAACTAGGGGATTTAAACTTAAATCTCACAATACTTTCTTCATAAAATCAATCAAGACTTTGGTAAAGACCAGGATGAATATTTATCTCACTCGCGTCGGGTGTAAATGGTGAGTCTCAAGGATACGAGAGATGTGAAATAATGGTTGAACTCTATATCTGCTTCAACTTGTATCTCTGTCATCCGTAGGTGGATCATCTCTGTATCATTCATATTATCATTTTTTTAATTATTTAATAAGTTCAATTACAGTCCTGCCGTTTCACTGTTTATTAGGATTAACTTTAGCTAACGACAAGGGACTTAAGGGGTGATTTTTGAAATAAGTCGGATTGGAATATGATAAATCTGAGGAAAGATAAATGAAAATTATCATATAAAAAAAATTTTATTAAAATTAATGTTTTGGTAATATAAAAGACTAAAAGTTTTATTATAATTTACATTATATTTATCATTGTCGCAAACACGTATGCATTTCTTATTTTTATGATGAAAATTCTATACAAGTAAAGAAATTTTTTCTTCAATACAAATTATAGTAAAATTTAATAATTAATATCTTTATTAATTAATAATTTTTAAGTCTCTCAAAAATTATTAATTATTAGAGAGTTGGCTTTCTAAATGTTAGATTATGAATTTGAAATTTTTTTAATAAAATATTTGAATAAAACACTAAAGGTTGATGAGGCGACTATTAATCTTTAATTGATTTTATTTTTTGATATTTACTATAAACATAACACTTTCAATCCAATAGTTGGAATGTCAAAAAAAAAATCCCTCGTTCCTCATAAATAATGAGCTATATTGGGTCAAATTAAAATCTGAGTATAAGCTTCAAGTCATCATTTTAGAGCATGTTTGTACGTCCTTAAATTAAATGATTAAATTCCCAATTTTTATAACAATTTAATGTAAAATATTATCACATTGAATGAGAGTCGATCACCAAAATAAGAAATTTCATAATATATTTTTTCTACACGATCGTTGTAAGATTTTTTGAAATAATCTACTCATGGTTTGAGAGATTATTCATTTTTCTAAATGAATCCATCCATTATGATAAAGTTCTGCCTTAAAATATTATGCAAAAATGAATAAATTATTCAATTTAATGGCCAACCGAACAAGTCCTTAGTTGATTATTAAACATAAGAATTGTTTTTAAATTCCAATAATCTCAAAATTCAGGATCATAAGCCTTTTACATATTGTAGTTAGGTCCTCAAGTCATGCCAAATTAAATCCAATTCCATGCAACTAGTTAAATAATGAGAACTTAATTTCTAAGAAAGTATAAGAAAAATAGAACAAGTCATGATTAGCCAAGTGGTAGTAAATCACATGGTAAGTGCCTTACAAAACGCCGATTATGCGTTCAATCCTCTATAAAAGCAATGACATTCCTTGGAACCACTTTCCCTAAATTTAACCGGTACATGTGGATAGGAGAATTTGTATGTGCCTCCCGGTTTACAACCGGCCACCCTCGCAGTTGGTAGGGTGGTTACTAGGTCATAAAAAAAAAAAAAAAAAAGATTAGGGGTTGGAACAAATTAGTAAGAAAAAGGAAGCAAGATAGGAATAAGCAAAGAAAATGGGTTTTCCTGTATCCCTTTAAATTTAAATGATTCTTTATTGCTCGTATTGAATTGCCAACTTGATTGTATCTTATTGAAAACTGTTTTAAGACTCCATTACTATTTTTTACTCTCATGCTTCACATCTTTTATTAATTGATTAAAAAACCTAGTGTTAGGATTATGGGTCCGATGTTGTAATTAGCTAATTCAGTTTTGATAAAATAACTAATTTAACCAACTAACTACCTTACAAAGTTACACAAATAAATTCAAATAATTTCTCTAATTATTAGCACAATAAGAATCGTGAACTTAAATAGATTAATCACGTGTTCAAATAATTATTTAAGTTAAAACTGTTATCAAATACGATCAAGTGCTTAAATAAATTAAAATAATAAGGACAATAATAAAGAGTACATCTAAGTAAGAGAGACACAAATCTTTAAGTGAAAACCCTCTCGGAAATAAACTCACTACTACCAAAAAACGTATCTACTAACAAAATTAATCAGTATAAATAAAAACAGACCACTGATTACTAATTTTGCTACGCTACCTGGTAGACTTACACCATTAATCAATTCTTCACGTAGTACTTTTCATGATGTCCTTGTCATCTAATTGTACTTCTTAGCTACACTCTTCACAACAACCATTTCAACAACAATCCAACTGCCTATAGACCCACACAATTCGTGTAATTCTTTTAAGAAATGTCCTAATAATATCTCTTAACAAAAACCTTTAGGATTACTTCTGTGAAGTAGGAACTATATTGAATTTAAATTCTAAAATAAATGAATTAATCATATAGATTTAAGAAGTGTCAAAGTGCTCTATATCGATACAAGGTATGCGGCACTACACATTAATAAGCGGCACAACACGGCTAGAGGCCCGGCACGGGCACGGCCCAGGCACGAGCACAACTTAATACGATGGTCCATTGGCATGACACATTAGGCCCGGTTTATTTCCTATTTTATTGTCATTTATTGTTATGTGAACATATTTAAGCAAAATATTATAATAATTTTAAAAAATACAAATATAAACAAAATATTATAATAATAAAGAAAATAATAATAATATTAAACTAACAAATAACAAAGTAAAAAATACAAAAGTAAAACAAAATAATATAATTACAAACAACAAAATAAAAAAAATAATCATGTTAGGTAATTAGTACAACAAAAATATAACATTTAAAAAAATTATGATCCATAATAGTCATTAAAACAAAAAAAAAAAAATATAACAAAACAAAAGAGTGAAAAAATAAACAACTGAAAGGCATGCGGGACAGCCCGTCACGACCCACCATGGGCTGGGCCAACGGACTAGGCTGGACCTAATGGTTTCGCACATAAACCCAGCACGACACGATCCATTAACCCGAATGGACCAGTTGAAAGAGGCCGGCCCATTTGACACCTCTTGTCATGAATAATATTTTATGAATTTGAATAAAAATAAATTTGATACAATTTGAATACGGGTTTGGAATTATTTTTTGAAGTTCAATTTTGAGTCACCCTTAGTGGTGGACATAAATCATGAAATAAGGGGGCAACAATATAAAAGTAAAAAAATTTAATGGGACTTTTTATAAAAGAAATGAAAAAATTTAAAGCATAATTTTTAAATGTTTTTTCATAAAAAAAACTTAATTTTCAAAATTTTGAGAACAATAACTTTCATAGATTACATGTAGGAGTGCCTCTAGAAACTGTCAAACAAGTTCATAGGCCCTTTTCCGATGATTCAAATTCAAACAAAAATTTTATTTAAAATTTAAATAAAAATTAAATTTAAATTTCATACTCTCCAATACTCTATCTCAAATTAAATTATAACTATAAATTTAAATTTAAAACATATTTAACTTTTAATTCAAATAAAAAAAATTTAATATAAATTTTAACATAATTTCTTGGAATTTGAACCATTGTTTGGATAGTTTTTGAGAGTTTGAGTTTTAAGAAATATTTTGAGAAGTGTTTTTAAGTAATTTATTGGAATTTGAACCATTGTTTGGATTGATTAATTTGAAAAAAGATAAAAAATGTTTGGTTATGTTTTTAAAATAAGATTTTTAATTTCAAATTACAAGATATGTGTTTGAAATTAATTTTTTATTTTTTTTTAAATTTAGATTATCATATCGAAATATATTTTTATAATTTACATGATCTTTATTTAGGAAGATCAACTGCTTTCCTAACAAATAAGACCGTTGACGGATTTAAGATCAATGTCCTATTCGCTTGGGGTGAGTATTTATTTTTTAAATATATGAAATTTATATTTTTTATTATTTTATTATAATATTTTTTAAAAATAAAAACTGCCCCCCTTTATTTGTTTAGATTTTAAAAAATAAATTTTTAATTTTAAAACGTGGGATACGTTATTGACAAACTATTAATCTTAAATTTTTTTACTATTTTATAATTTAGATTATCATATCCAAATACATTTTCACAATTTTTAAAAAATCAATATTTTGAAACAAATTATATCTAAATTACATTTTCACAATTTTTAATATTCTTAAAAAATGTGTTTGGTTACGTTTTTACTATATTTTCACAATTTTTAATATTTTTAAAAAATGTGATCGGAGTTTAATACATTTAATTAAATATGATATAAAAAATTTAATTTTATTCAAATTAATAAAAATAACAAGATTTAACAAATTTGATTAATTAATATAACATATATTAATTATTAAATTATATAATATTTTTTAAAATTAAAGTTATATATCATAAGTTTGGCATATTATAAAATAATATTTTATATGTATAATATAAATTATAATATATATTAATATCATTGTCAAATCAAATAAAATTTAATTTGATAATTAATTTCTTGAAATTTGAACCATTGTTTGGATAAAATTTCTTGGAATTTGAACTTTGTTTGAATTTAAAATGAAGTTTTGGATTTTATTTTTTTTGGTGGCTAAACAAACAAGTTTTTGAAAATTTGTTTTTGAAAATTTAGTTTTGAATTTATAACCAAACAAAACTAAGCTTGATTGTTTATGTAGCGTTCTCTCTTGGCTCGACGGCTTCGGGCTTCGTTTTGGAAATAAGGTGCAGTGGTAGCTGGTAATTTAAGGAGGAGAAAATTTTTGTTTATTTAAATTATTTTTAAATATATGTCATAAATAATGTTTATTATGCTAATATTTTAATTTTAAATTTAAACCAAAGTTAAAAATTGACTTGAGTTAGTGTAGAGTTCTTTTGTGTTGCCATTTTACCACCCTTTAATTTGATTTTTGAATTGTTTGTCTTTAGTCCAGTTGGAAGATCAATTCAGTAAAAAAAAATTAGATTAATAAATTATTAAATGAATCAGTTGATCAATTGGTCAAATCGGTCATAAAAATATTTTAAAAATTAAATATATATTTTAAAATATATTTTAGATTAAATTACAAAATATAAATATAACATGTTATTATATTATTGATGCTGCACTTTTTGGCTGATCTGTATTACGAGCTCGACTCCCTGAAGAACACTTAAAGAAAAAGATTAGAGGACCATCGGATTGGCTCTAGCGGTAGCCGCTCCGATACTTAAGTCAATAAACTAACTTGAAAAGACTGTAATATAAGACAAATAATGAGCACAGAAAATAAAGCGTACCTTTAGGGTTTAATTTATAGGTGGTGGCCTTCCTAAGTTGATTAAGATTTGGAGCCATGAAAGTAGGGATTTGATCATCAGAGTAAGGCAATTACCTTGTTGGATATTGTATCAATAGAGATAACCATGTGTGGCAGTTTCCTTATTCTCTGTTCGGCAGATATTTAAGGTGGCAACGAGCTCTGTATTACGAAGAATAATCTGAAGGTCTGTGCTCGGACTTGTAAGTTCTGCAGGAATGTAGATCTACTCTGGAGATATGTGCTCGGCCCTTTAAGTTCTGTAGATCTGTTCTAAATGGCCGAGCATGGGCTGATCTGTAGGCATACGTGTCGAGCGATGAATGGTCTGTCACTTTGTGGTATATCAGTTACTCCCCCCCCCTAAGCCTTAGTTTGAGCTTGTGGCATAACTAAGGTTCAGGAGCCTCCGAAAAGCCACGCGTCCTATAGTCTCGTTTTCCAAGACGACTATTAGCGCGTTATTTATTGCGCAGTCTATTTTTTAGGCCTCCAAGGCCATCATTGTTTGTAACTGTCGTGACGGTTCGCCTTGGTAGCCCCCATTCTCTGAATGTATATAAAAAGGGAAAAGAGTTTTGTACGCCTCTTTTACTGTTTTTCTTATGCTTGGAAAAAAGAAAGAAAGCATCTGCCATTGCTGAACAAGAAGGCTAAACTGTGAAGAATATTTGTTGTTTGAAGCTTCTCTCTACTTTCAGGTTCGACTGTGTTCATTTTTTTCTTTGTTCTCTTCTTCTTCTTCTTTTCTGGTTGCTCTTAGAAATGTCTACCTCTACTGCATTTTCTGGTGTTGGCAGTGGTTCAGAGGGTCTTTTGGGGATTTCTGCTTCATCCCAAACCCTCACTAGGGATAGTAGTTCTTTGGAGACCGGGTCAGAAAGGACCCATTCTAGTCCTGAAGTTAGGATTGTAATGTTTTCTTAGAGCCTAGGAACAAAAAGGGAGAGGTCTCTGGTAAGCTCTCCCAAAGAGAAGAGGGACAGAGCATTGTAACCTCTTCCTGGTTAGATAGCATAAGTGAGGAATTCGATTTTCCTCAAAATGTCGCCCTTAGGGCTCCTGATGTCATGGATCGTCCTTCAGATATTAGGGAAGGCGAAATCTGTGTTTATACTACCTGGTTTGAAATGGGGTTGCATCTTCTTTTCCCTAAATTGCTTAAGGAATTCTTCTGTTGGTTTAATCTTTGCCTTGCCTACCTAAACTTGAACAGTTGGAGACACTTGTTAGGATTTATAGTTTTAGGTCGCATGAATAGTGTTGAGGTTTCTCTAGACTTGATCAGTAGTAAAATGGATCTTAAGTACATGAGGTCGGAGAGCCTCTACTATATGTCTTTTGATAAGAGTTTTAGACCTCTGTCATTCGTATCGTCTTCCAATAAGTCTTGGAAGAATCGGTTTTTCTTCATTAGTGGAGGTTGGTAGGTGGCAGACCTTGAGGACCAGATTTCTACATTCTCCCGGAGCACGGGGTTCATAGGTGAGACCCCTATTCTTTTGTAATTTTTGCTTCTGCTCTTACCCTCTCTATTGTTTAACTGACTATTGTTGTTGTACATCTTGTGTAGCTAAAAATGTCAAGAAGAAGCCGTCCTTCACCCCCGTTCTCAAAGACCAGTACAGTAGGCTTCTTCAGACCAAGAACAGGGGCTTCAAATTCATCCTCCAGCCGAGCAGCCCGATGGCCCCAAAAAATAAGAGTAGAGTTAAAGATGTGATGAAAACTGTTTTTGACGATTGGGGCTCTGTAAAGAAGAAGAAGAGGGTGGCGAATCCCACTCCTCCTGCAGGTTATTCTCAAACGAATAAGAGGAAGACCACCACCGTCCCCTTCACCTCTGCACCACCAAAGAAAGGAGTGGTGCCTTCTGCTTCTCCTTCCTCTACGTTGCTCAAGAAAGGCGTAGTGATCGCCAATCCTATCTCCTCTGTACCGCCCAAAAAAGGCATAGTGATTTTTGAGCCTTCCCTCTCCTCGGCTCTAAAGGTCTCTAAAAAGGGAAAAGTGAGGGCGGCAATTGACATGGCTTTGTTGCCTGATGGGTATAAGGCTGTGAAAGAGGCCATTGATGGTTTCTGGATGGACGCCCCTCTCAAGGATTCCCCTTCTTACAGCACCAGGCAGAGCACTTAGAAGACCATTACTAGCGCCATGAGTGCCCATCTAAAGGTAACGATCGTTCTATCTTTCTAGTGTTTTGTTTATATTCTTGTCTGATCTGGTTTCTTTGCTATTTTACAGACCTTGCACAGTTTGGCTGCTCTGATGGAATCCGCCATGGATCCTCAGGTTGTGTCACGCCCCGAATTCCAGCGAACCAGAGGCGTGAGTAAGGAAGCAAAAAAGAAAATAAAATAATAAAGAGATAAAGTACAATCAAAGACAATCACATGCATTCCATACACTAACCCAATTCTTGTTCTGATACAATTCATTAGGTCTTGCCTATTACCTTAATACATGCAAAAATCATGAAATAGTCTAGGGTTGAAGCCCTTGTACAATCATCAAAATACGCCCCACGGGCCAAATATAACCCTTAATCAAAGCATCTCTACGTCTCGCGTAGTCGGTGTGTCATCTGTAATGTTGTCCCACGAATGGGTCAGCTCAACTGCTGGTACAATATAGTGCTAATGCAAGAAACAAAATTAAGGCGTGACATGTGCAAGTGTACAGTTATTTCTACATGGCATTCAATATCATCAATGTAATATGTGAACAATATGCGTGACGCACCCGTGCAACTCTATGCCACACCCATGTCTCATCTTACGGTCCTTCTCCGATAGCTTGAGTACTAATATATGTCTCGCTTCACAGTCCGGAAGTCGTCAGGCATGCGAGTACCTAATGGCCAATTTTGGGTTTTTCACCGCAGGATCTGCACCCTCATAATGCACAGCACTAAGTGCTCAACTCACACCATGTCCAAGGAATCACACTATGCCAATATGCTCTGATTTTATCATATCATAATGCAATCTCAATAAGGTCTCACATCCACACATGAAGCATGCTTTAAATCACGTAATTCATAATTTCAACAATTCTTAAGGAACATAATTCACACATTATGCTGACACATGCGATGTACACATAGACATGATCCATATTCGTTACCAACTTTCAGAAAGGTAACAGGAAACACATAAGCACATAAGCAATCAGACAAATATATGAGTCATCAGGTTAAAATGACAGTTATTCCTAACTTGATTCTATTTCTTACTTAGCACAATATATCATACCTGATGGTCAGTCTCAACTCAGGAAGACGTACTCGTAGTGTAGCGAAACCACAGTGAAAATACTGAAGGTCAGACCACCTTCTCCTTGCCTTTCCGTGTTCCTAAAATCATGAAATATAACTCAGTTGTTTTGCTACTTGAATTATGATATTCATCAAATTTTATGTCTTCATTTTATTGGTTTCTATTTTGCCAAATTAAACTCTACTTTTGGGTCCGGAACGTCGAAGAAAATAGGTTAAGGCTTTCGCGGAATTTAATTCGGGCATCCGAGTTAAAAAGGGCAAAACGGTCATTTTACACTTTTTTTGGTTCCTTACATCCCGAGACCTCTTCTCACAAATTGGACTCCACGGTTGAGTCCAGAATGGTCGAGATAATAAAATTTCACTATTTGTTTACTCAATTCGGAGTTCTTTTGACTGTGTTTCAACTCAAGGGCATTTTGATAATTTTTAATGTTATTACGGGTCTTTTATTTTTTGAGACCCCGTCTCGTAAAACGGACCTCACCATTGGTCTCAGAATGGTTGAGATAGTCAAAATACACTAATGACTTGTCCTATTTGGATTCTGGACTATTTTGAGATATTTAATTAATTAAATTAATTAATTTAATTAATATTTTATTCAGGGGGGTCAAATTGTAATTTCTTAAAAGTTTTGGGGTCAAAGTGGGATTTTCGAAAGTTCTGGGGGGTTAAACTAATTTTCAAAAAGTACAGGGGTCAATTTGTAATTTCTAAATTTCTTATTTCTAATTCGGATATCCAAACAGTGGCTAACCCAAAACAAGGATAGGCTATCATTGTTTTCAATTTAATTCAAATTTTCAATTTATTAACCTTGTAGCCAAATAGCCCCAATCCCCATTTTAATTTGAAACCTGAGGTTGACACGTGGCAAGGGTGGGTTAGTCTAGACCCGACCCGAACCCGAACCCGACCCGACCCGACCTGAATAGTATCTCCTTCCCCCCGACTTTCCGGTAGGTTTCCGGCGAGTCTCCGGTCACCTTTTCCGGCGACGGTCGCCGAAAACTGCAAAATTCCAGTTTTCAAACCTCATTTTCTTGGTGTTTTTGGAGCCGTTTTCAATTCTAAACTAATCTACAATGTTTTTGAAACATTTCAACATGGTTTAGGGCCATCTAAACGGAGGAAATCAATCCAATTTCTTCCTTCCCCAGTTTTCCAACCGACTGTCAAACTTTCATTTTTATGGTTTTTGGATCACTGTTTTCTTCTCATTCTAATCCTAAAGACTTCCTGTGTTCCAGAGGAACACTTCCTCATGATCTTAGCAAATTTTTTACACACAAAAATTCCTAAAACCCGATTATTGCCCCACACCTGCAACTTAAGTTTTCTACTTTATTTCTTGACCATTTCCTCCGATTCTTTTTCCTAATTGTTTCTAATTTCATGCTTAACAAGGTCCTGTAATCCAATCTAATTAACATGCTTAAAAATCTAAAACTGGGTTAAGCTTGGCTCACTTATTTTCTGGTTTCTCTCTCTTGGTGCAGCTCCTTATCTCCTCCTTCTTCCTCCTCTTGGTTCAAGTCACTGAACCTCTCTGTGTTCCATGACTTTCTAGCTCAGCCTCCCTCTCTTTTTCTTTATTTTTCTGATTTTTTTCTTCTCTCTCTAACCCAACATGCACACACATATACACATGCATTACGCCCTCTCTTTCTACTCTCTCTCTCTAAGATCAAACCTACTCTCCTGTTCCTGACCCACTTCCCTCCATGTCCTGAAACCCACTTTCACACACAACATGCTCACTATGCCCCTTGGAGTGTTTTACACTCATCCACTACACACACTGTACACAACACACTTGCACACGGTTGGGCACCAAATCTGACCATATACATATATATATATATATATCTATATATATAAATATAATTATTTTACATAATTCATGTATTAAATATACACATATACATATGCCTAATTAATTTGAAATATACACACCTATATATATATATATATGCACCCAACATACATGTGATAGTAACAATAATAATAATAATAATAATAACTAAAAATTTTATTTAAGAAAAAAAAATTTAGGTTATTACAGGCTGTGGAGGAGCTTCAGGACGAGCTAAATGAGGTTAGGCTTCAGCTCGGCACTGCTCAATCCAATGCTACTGCTGCTGAGGAAGAGCTAAAGGAAGTGAGGAACTCCCTCTCCATTATAAAGTCAGAGAGGGATTCTATTAAGTCTGAGAGGGACTCCCTGCAGTCAGAGAGTGAATCACTTCTTCAGGAATTGGAGAGGCTGAAGAAGGTGAATGGCGCACTTCAAGTCTCACTTGTTCTGAAGGTCGAGGAAACCAGAGCTAAGACCGAAGTTGAGATGAGGACTGAGGTGGAGCAGATGGGTCAAAACTTTGTGCAGTTCGGTTATGACGACTTTAGGTCCAAGCTTCTTGCCAAGTTCCCAGACATTGATCTGTCCGGTATTGACGGGGATGATGATGATGATAAGGCATCATTGGCGGTGCTTTAATGCACAGACCCCCAAGTCTAGTCCATTGTATTAACCCCTAAAGCTTTATATCCATTACAAGTCCTTTAGGCTTGGTCCTCTCAATGCACAGACCCCTAGGTCTGGTTTATCGTATTGACCCCTAAAGCTTTATATCTATTACAAGTCCTTTAGGCTTGGTCATTTTAATGCACAGACCCCCAGGTTTGGTCCATCTTAATGCACAGACACTTAGGTCTAGTCCATCTTAATGCACAGACTCATGTCTGGTCCATCTTAATGCACAGACCCCCAGGTCTGGTCCATCTTAATACACAGACTCACGTCTGGTCCATCTTAATGCACAGACCCCCAGGTCTGGTCCATCATAATGCACAAACTCAGGTCTGGTCCATCTTAATGCACAGACTCAGGTCTGGTCCATTTTAATGCACAGACCCTCAGGTCTGGTCCATCTTAATGTACAAATTTTCTGGTCTGGTTTATCTTATTAACCCCTAAAGCTTTGTATCCATTACAAGTACTGTATGCTTGGTTCATCTTAATTTACAGACCTCCAGGTCTGGTCAATTTTTCTCACCTTACCGACCTTTATAAAAACCTTGTTTTTATTTCTAAGTGTTGTAGGACAGTATATTATAAATCATCAAGTATGCGTGACTCTTCAGAAATCCTAACTTTAGCTCTGCACGGATCTCACAGAACTGAGGCTCAGGGGGGAGTAACTGATGAGCCATAAAAATAACGGACCAATTCAAACATGACACGTGTACAGCCCAAGGTTTTCCTATCTAAAACAAACAAGCACGGGGGTTCAGAGATATATGGCTCCTCCAGAGCTGGATAGTAGAGTTGTCCTCCAGAACTACTGTCTCCAGAGCAGCTCTCCAGAACTACTGTTTTCAGAACAGCTCTCCAGAACTATTGTCTTCAGAGCAGCTCTCCAGAACTATTGCCTTCAGAGCAGCTGCTTCCAGAGCTAGTGCCTCAAGCACTGGCGCAACCAACAATACTGCCTCCAGAGCATAAGGAGTTCCGAATTGGTTACCGCCTTCCATGGACTTCCGACCTTAGAACAAGGAATATATCTTAGAGCGTAAATCTTTTAGATAGGAAAGAAATCCTATCTCAATTAGGAGGATTATCATATATTCCTTAAACTTGTCGAACAAAAAAAGAATTCTATTCAACATAGGAAACTGCTAAAATCAATGACTCAACCCTATAAATAAAGGGGCCGGGTATGTTTAAAGGGACATTCAAGGACATATACAATAACTCTCTTTTACACATATTATATATTTTTCCTTCTTTACTGACTTGATCGTTGGAGGGTCCTCCTTCTCTTTTTTGCAGGTCCCTCTTGCTGAATCGTCGAATCGTCAGTGCTATTTTTTGCAGCATCAATTATCATATCTAATAAATTAATAAGAAATAAGAAATTTTAATATTGCATGAATTCTAATATTGTCACTTATTAATTTAATTATTAAATTACATTTAAGTGTCAAATTTATTATTAAAATGTAAATTAAATATTACATAAATATGATAATTAAAAATAAAAATTATCTCCTGAATATATTAAATATATTTTTAAGATATTCTTTTTTTTTTTTTTGAGAATAAGCTATTCAAAATTTTAAATAGGCCATGTTAACCGGATTTTAATGACTGACATTCTTAAGCGGTCGCAAAATCAGAAAGGTCTACTCTCTAATTCACCGGTTCACGGTTGACCTACCGGGCTAGTCGGCTTAATAACACTGGGCTGTTCCCGAAAACTGAGACTGCGTTCACTTTTCATTAGGCTTATTCCCTCTCTTCTCTGCTGGTAAGCTGTCTTCTTCTTGCTATATAGATCTATATATATCGGCGAGAATGTTGTGGATTAGGTTATAGGGTTTGGAACGCAACAAGAGCTCGACTTGGAAGTTGGGAGGCTAGAAGAGTCCTTGGTTTTATTCTACTTATACAGGCACAAATGGTAGATATGGGTAAAGAATCGCTGTTAGACTTCTGAACTATACACCTGTAACTATGATAGCTCGTTCTGAAAACAGTGTAGTTTATAAATTGCTTTTGCATTGTGTTCGTGTTAACGATGTAATTTGATTTCTATTTTTTTTTTTTTTTTATACAACTATGGGGAGGAAAATCGAACCCACTCCAAGAATGAGCACTCACACGGATAGGGCCTCGGTCCTGATGCTCAAATCCAAACCCAAACTCAAATTTAAATTTGAGTAAAACCTTTCAACTTTTAAGTAAAATTTCGATTTTAGTTTCGTCCACCACTGGAGATGGCTAAATGTGAGGTTATACCTTAAAGCGAACCACTATCTTTATTCTCTAATTAAATCTGTTATTCTGATTCGATTGTATCACATTTTTTAAGTTTTGTTCAATAGTAAATATATTCTAATAAATATAATTCTTAATATTTACTTCCCAATTATGTCCCACAAATTTGGTAATACAAGTTTTGCTAGGAGGTTTGGCTTTTGGGTAAGGAAATGGGTATGTGGGATTGAAAACCTTGTACGGCCTTGAGATTCATTAAGTACAACAGAAGTACTTAGCAGTCATCTGTTTTTCTTGATTTTTGTTAGGTCTTCAATGATTGAATTTGGGTTGTTCCTTGGCTAGAATTTTTGTTATTGAATTACTTATTAATGCTTCTAGGTTCTATAATTTCTCTATTGGTTGTTATAGTGAGCATATTTTTCTTTTTCTTTTTACTTAAATTTGCAAGCATCTTATACATCTCAATTTCAAAAAGAGAGTGCCATTAGCATTTTGGTCATGCTTCTGCTGTATTATCCTATTTGTTCTATTCAATTAGCCTGACTATTTTGTTATTGCACAACAGATATTTATAGAAACTATAATTTCTAATTAGAATTCCTCTTAGTTGCGCTCGGTGCCTTATATTTTACAGAACTGATACCAAGCTGAGAGAAAGGACGGTTGTCTTAGGTAGATGACCAACATTAACTTATTCCCATAGCTTACTTTCTATCTCAGGTTAATTATCCATAAAATAGGGGAGATTGAGAAGGATGTTTTCATGTCATTAGAGCAGGATGGATGTAGAATTGCTTTGGGAATGTCGTGTGATCGTGGACTACCTGTCAAGTTTTAGGGGAAGTCAATAAAGATAAATAGCTTTAAGGCAGAGGTGCCCTGTAATATAGAAGTTGGGCTGTTAAATGTGTTCAATAAATGAATGTAGTTAAAATGAGGTGAGATTGATGAATGGCGATACAAGAAAATGTACAATAACAAGCCATGCATCTGTGGCAAATCAACAGAAACAAATGCATCTCTGGGAAGTTAGAAGTGAACTGATTGAAAATAAGTTAAAGCAGAGTTGTCTAACTTTGTTGCCAATGTGCAACACTAATCAATTACCGTATTAGTACAGAATTTTGATTCGATCCAACTTGAAGGTACTGAAAGAATGTAAGGGAGATACGAAAGAATGTGGATTGCGGCTGTGAGAAAGGATGTGACTGCCATGGAGTTAACTGGAGATATGGCTCTACGTAGAGCATATTTGAAAAGACTGATTCATGTAACTGACCCCATTAGCTGGAATCAACCCTTATTGAGTTTAGTTGGGTCAAGTATTCTTGTTAAGTGGTTTATAGTTGCTCATTTGATCAAAGTAGGAGTCTATTATATTAATAGCATGCTGCTTAAGAATAACTTTTGACTGTTAAATATGTTTTCACCTCTAAATTATAGAAATTTCTAATTCCTAGTGAATACTTTTTATTTTTTTCCAGTCATACCATGATTGCCAGCATTAGGCCATCTTCAGTGGTGACTCAAATTCAAACCCAAATTTCACTTACAATTTGAGTAAAAGGTAAATTTGAGTTTATGTTTTCCAATGGTCACTTAAGTTTTTATTTAAATCTTTTTTAAAAATTCTCACCTTATCCCAAAAGCTATTTTTATGTCATTTCTCTTCAAAAATCATTTTTCTTTTCTTTTTGCATCCAAACTTCTTTCACTCTTAATTTTCATTCCCTCCCAAATTTTCCCCCTTCTAATTTTTTTTACCATTCTGATCTATGGATTGCATATGAACAAGATAGGCTTTCAATCAGGAGCAACCCATCACGCCCGCCCCTCTATCTCCCAATTCTCACAACTCCCGAAAGTCCCACCGACTCCCACTTCCTTCTTTCCCTTTTCTTTTCACGAAACCCTCTTTCTTTTCTCCATCCCTCCCTATCTCGGACGATACTCTCTGCGTCTTTCTCTCTTCCTTCTTTTTCTCTGACACAGTTGATCTCTGTGTCTCTCTCTCTCTTCCTCCTTCTTTCTCCGACACAGTTGATTGTTATTGCCTCATCCCCCTCGCCGTTCGTCATCTCCGATCGTCATTGCCATTCGTTATCGCCGACCGCCACGGCCATTCGTTATCGCCGTCTCTTCCATTGGACAATGAAGAACGACAGTTGGTTCCTGCCAGGTTTGTTTTCCTTTCCCTGTTTTCCTTTTCATTTCTTTTCCTTCCCTTTTCCTTTCACTTTCCATCTGAGGTGAGGCTGGGTAGGGGAAAAAATAGCCGTTAGAAAAATGGTTCTGTGAACAGTTGTGCACTGATTTAGGTTTGGATTTGAGTAAAAAATGATTTGACATGGGCTTAAGTCTAGGGTTGGAGGGCCATTTTTGTATATTTTGACTCAAATTTAAATTTGGTATGGGTTTGAGTCACCACTAGAGATGCTCTTAGAGATTATTGAGAACCACGTTGAGAAAAGGAGAATTTGAAAGTATTATGCAGTGGGAGTCTGGGATCAGGGCATTGTTAGCTTGGTTTTTTTGTCAGATTATAGTTATACTATACACATACATGTATATGTATGTATGTCTTCCTTTAGCTTTGATTGCTTCTTCATTTAAAATTGCTATCTTTTGGTGGCAATGTAAAATATTTCTCATTAATGCTCTTCTTTACTTGCAAGAAAAAAAAGTTGTGAATAGCCTGAGAGGTTTTGATTTTTTTATTTTCCCCTTTATTTTTAATTTTTTTGGGATCTCTAATAGAAATTCCTTGTGATGGTGTGCCAAGGTCATTTATTCCTATCATACATATGTTGGGGTTGAATTAGGAACTGAATATGTGAATAGTAAATGTGTGGACCTTTCTAATCATGACATCAAGAGTCTCCATACAAATGGAATAACAAGAATTTAAAGGGTAAAAAAGGGTTAAGCCTGATTTGGTTGTGGGGGCTTTAAGGCTCAAAATATGCAGAAAATTAAGAAAAAAGAAAGAACAGGCATAGCAAACCTTATCACTCCAGAATCTTGTATTGAAAAAAGTACATAAATATATGTAGATTGATAGACTTTTCACATTCCTAAAAGGACTTTGGCTTGAAAATTAGAAACACAATACTTTGACCCATGAAATGATCTAAACCTACTAGAGTCCACCTAAAAAATAACATAGCTTGACCCAAAATATAACTGACGGACCATCACTATGTCCCCTATCTAGCAAATCTAGAAATTACCAAAATATTCTGGACTCATAAGGCTAAAACATAAGAAAATATAAATAAAATTAAACCAACAATTACCTAACTTCAAGAAATGTAGAATATAACTTAAAGTAAAACTTGATTATGAGAAGTCCCAAGGGAGCTTTGCTTTGAAATCAGACCAATTTTAAACATTTTTCTTTTACTTTAAGTTTAAAATTTTCTTTACTTCAAGTTTGCTTTTCCTTGAGCTTCTTATAGACTACATCAACGATATATATATTTTGTTGTTTCATGGTACATTAAAGTTGAGGCACCTATGAAAAATGGGAAATTAAGGTTAGGATCAGATTCCATGTTTGTCTAGATACACATTTATTATTCTTTATTAACAACTTAAGTTTTGTTCTATGTATGATGGGACTGAAACTATTGTAAGGACTACTATTGAAAAAAAAGTGAATTTTTTTATCATAGTGGGCCTGCATAAGGGGTCAGTATTAAGTCATTTCCT
The DNA here is from genome assembly GCA_008638375.1 of Nyssa sinensis. NCBI lineage: Eukaryota > Viridiplantae > Streptophyta > Magnoliopsida > Cornales > Nyssaceae > Nyssa > Nyssa sinensis. The sequence continues at coordinate 21,779,666 of CM018049.1, read as the reverse complement.
CTTTGCTCTAGTAATAAATGAGTTGCCAAGGCTTGTACATGATCAAGTTCCATGGTTTATGCTTTTTACTGAAGATATTGTTTTAATTGATAACTAAAAGATGAATAAATGTTAAATTACAGGTTTGGAGAGAGGCTTTAGAATCAAGAGGGTTCAACTTAGTAGGACAAAAACTGAATATCTTTAGTGAGACTTTAGTAAAGTTAGGTATATGGACGAGGATGTAGTGAAGATTGAAAATCAAGAGATAATAAAAATTGAAAAATTACATTATCTAGGTTCACTTATCTATTAGGAAGGAGAAATGGGAGATGATGTTACACATAAAATTAAAGCAACATGGGTTAAGTGGAGAAGTAAGCTTGGCGTATCGTGTTATCAACGTATACCTTTGAAAGGTTAATTCTATAGAACAAATATCAGACCCGCGATGTTGAATGGAACAAAATGTTGGATAGTTAAGAAATACTATGTCAGTAAACTGATTGTAATTGAAATGAGGATGTTGAGATGGATATGTGGTAAGATAAGAAAAAATAGAATTAAAAATGAATATATTCATGAGATGGTAATAGTAACACCTAAAGGAGATAAAGTGAGAGAAAACGAGTTAAGGTGGTAGCCCTTTATATGAACTAGTAAGGAAAAGCGACATTATTCATATTGAGGGTCGTGCGGGGCGACCAAAATTAAATTTGATAGAGATAGTAAAAAATAATATGATAATGTGTGGTCTAATATAATTGAGAGAATGATCTTAAATAAAGTAGAGTAACGGGACATGATTCATGTAGTTGACCCCAAATAATTGCGATAAGGCTTTGTTCAATTGAGCTAAAGTTTTGTTCTATGGCTTTGTATGTGTAGCACTTTTTTTCCATTGCCAGGATGATGAATAAGTTGTTTTTTGATCTTAAACTGACATGCTTATTTGTATGCTTACTATATATGTATATATATATTATATGGATTTATGTATATATTTACATTGTTTAATTTATTTTTACATGCCTGGTTAAATTTGGGCTGGTAGTGCGAATAGATAGCTCTGCTTACTTGTTTTTCTCTATATTTTTTCGCTTGTAACAGCTGAGGATGATCCACCCTTCTTTAGTACCATTAATTTAATGGATTGTGAAGGCACAAAGTTTGGACGAGGTAAGATGGTCCAGATGGAAACAATTTATATGAATTTTTATTTTGCATGCGTGACTATGGAAGGTATTGAGACTCGGTGTCCATATTTTCAATGACATGGTATTTCTTTGATGAATTTTTGGAATGAGAATTCATTTGTTTAATTATTTATTATTGATAGTAGTTGGGAGGCTCGTCAAGGGATTAAAGAATGATCGGTAATCAATAAATCATAAGTAAAAATTTGTTGGGCATCTCTCTTTCTCTCATTAGTTCAATATTCTATGACCAGAGGATTTGATAAATTCAGCGATCATCGAATCAAACTCAAAATTACTCCGATTTGATAGCTTGCTAGTGGATGGAAAATTTCATGTTTCTATCCCATTCCTTCAACTAGAGTGCAGTAGGCTTCCTCTTCAACTCAATTCTTCCATTAATGCCAATCTTGCCATTTTAGCTTTCCTATATCTTCTTCTCGCCATCTCTTTTGTATTGAGGAATGCAACATCTTCCTTCTCATCCAAAGCTTTGATCTCCTGCATCATCTTTGATTTTTTCCACTCCAAATTGCTGAAGACTTTATTTTTCTGTTTCTTCCAATCTTCCTTAAGCATCATCAATTTTCTTACAAGAAAAAAACTCGGGGCTCCTGTCAAACGATAGCTCTCCCACCATCATCTCACAAGCTCTTCAAAATCCTCTTCTTCCAACCCCATATTCTCAAGCCTGAACTACACATTTCCATCATTGTCAAGAAGGATTGGAATGTGATCCGACACCATCATTTGAACTACATCTGAAAATCACTCCTCTCAATCAGTTGAAACCAAACATTTATTTATTCTTGATATGATTGAAGTGTCCTTGTTGTTTGACCAATTGTACCGGGCACCGACCTATGGAAGATATATTGAGCTATGAAAATCAATAGATTCAGAAAATTCCTTCTTTGCAAGGGTCAAACTCATTCCAGTAGACCTCTAACTCGGAAACCGCATAACATTGAAGTTTCTCCACCTCCTTGCGCTAAGACCTAAACAATAACCAGGACCCTCCGGCCAATCCTTATAACCTCTTCCTTCAAGTCCATTAGTAACCTCTATTGAAGATGGATCTTTTCCTTTTGTAGGCCATTTTCCCTCCTTATGTTTTTGGAGTTGGGCCTGAACACACAATGGTTTGGCCAACTACTCTTAAGCCCACCGTACTAGACTTTGGTCAGCCCAAATGTGACCCTTTTGTTGGATTGACTTTTGGGATTCCTCAACGGTCCCGATGTTGGCCAATTCACGTTGCCCTGACCTGAGCCGCTTCTGTGTATCAGTCCAAACCCAGTATTCAAGTTAGATCCAGCTGCTTCCTTTTGTGTTCCACCCATTTTGCTCTCTGGCTGCCACATGTTGTGCTTCAGCCCTTCAATCACTAGATTCTTACGGTTTTTTATTCCTTCCCCTCCAAGAGGAAAAAGAATATGCTGTTGAGAAGAAAGAGCGGGAACCGGTAGCTGTTCAGGCGGAATCTTTCCTGGATTATGATAAGAAACTAGGGTCTGGTCAGTCGAGATAAGTAAAGGATTTTGATCTGATTTTGCTCTCCTCTGGAGCGTGTTGCTGAACCCATCTTCTTCCTCCTTTGGCTTTGTTCTGCAATAGCAAATCTAGCATCACTGACCCTGATACCTCCTCTCCTTGATTGGCCTCTTCGACGACCATTTCCTCCCTTAGAGAGGGTTTTCCAACAGGCTCCGTTCTATTTACCAGAATTTTTTATGAAGCCTTCCTCCGAGACCTTCCTTGGCCTATCATTTCCATTGATGGTGGCAGAACCGGTAGTTGCTGCTTTGCTATCTGCAAAAGCACCTTGACATAGATCCTCTCAATCAAGAGTTCTTGTGCATTGATCGTCTTGCAGCAGCCAAAATGAATCATCCACAAAAATCTCCAATTGCCTGAAAAGCACTGAGCACCAAAGGTGAGGGGGAAGACCACACACAACCATTTTTACGCTTCTCCTGCTCAATATAGGTGAGCATCCCACTCTGAAAGGCCAGGCATCTAGCACAAGGAAGGCCTCACCCCATCTGTGATTCCCTTCCATCAAGACTCGAATAGCCTCAGCTTGTGATTGTAGCCGGAAAAGACACAGCGAGTCTGTAAAGCTGAAACACCCACACCCTGTGTTGATTTTCCATGCCCTAGACACCCATTAATCAATTTGTTCCTTTAGTCCTAGACTCCTACCTTGTGATCAAATCTCCCTAGTCCCCACTAGGCAGGACTATAAGACATCTTCCTTTTGTCCGTCTCCTTATGTGAGACCTCAAAATAAAGCCTGTTGCTCGCTGGTCATACCCTCCATCCGCCGGAGAGAGAGAGAGAGACTAGTTGCCTAGCGGCCTCCACAAAGGACCTCATCAAGCAACGTTTTTGTACTAGACCATTAACTTCTCAACTTGTCTTAAATTCATATATTTTGTGTTGTTTTTCTTTTTGGGCAATGCTATTAAGAGACTCTGTGCATATGTGAATGGTACTCTTATCTGTTAAATTTGTTAGGGAGTTAATTTATTACAATCACTTTAATCTCTTACATTTATATCCATCCAACGGATAAGAGTCCCGTTCGTATATGCACATAGTCAATAGCATTGTCTTTTCCTTTTATTTTTTTTAATAGAATGGCGAGATATGATTCATGTAGCCGTACCCAAGTAATTGGGATAAGGCTTTGTTGAGTTGAGTTTAATTTGGTTCCAATCCCGAAGGATTGACTTCCCTTCATTTTTTGCTACTTGCTGCTGCTCTGTGGCTAAATTTCTGTGCAATTTTTCCTAGCAGAAGGATATATATATATATATATATATATATATATATTTTTTTTTTGTTATCTTGGCAATTTTTTTTTTTTTTGAGTCCAATGCTTCTTTTGGTTGTCTTTCCTGTTTCTTTATTCACTGTTGATTAGAGCCTCATGATGGGAAGGTTATCTTCTGAGGTTTAAACCAGTGATATAGCAATATAATAGACTCAGAAAAACCTTCTGGTCTTGAAATGGTCAGTTGGAAGAAGTCTCATGAAGACAACCACTAAAACATATATTGACAGATATATTTGTCTATATATGACCATTTTTAAATACTCTTGCTTTCTGATTATTACTCTATATATGACTTCACTGTTTATCCATTTCCTACCCCTTTTGTCTAAGAATGCTGTACCTTTTCTTCTGCCTTTTAAAACCCTGAACCTAGAAACTTTTCATTTCCTTAGCCCACAATAAACCTAATCATTGGCAGCTTCATTATGAGTGTTCTACTACTGTTCTACATCAGGATCTGACACCCAAATCTTCTGTCTTTCTCTAAGGCTGATTCTCACAGCTAATGTATCTAAGATAATCCTCTGCCTATTTGTTTCACATCTTCTAATTTTCTCCTGCACCACCTTAATGGTTAAGAATACATGTCGAGGTTACCCTCTCTGCATCTTATCTTAACTTCTTTGCTGGCATATTTCCATCTTTGAAAATATCCTTGTTCGTATTGCTTCTGCTAAAGAGGATCTAGATATGACCTACTTCTCTGTTGAAAGTGCCAACTTCGGGGGGCCTGATGCTGACCAAGTTGAGTAGGATGGTGTCAATCATTGTTTGTGTGGTTAATGAAGGAAAGTCAGTTGTTAATGCAATAATCTCAGGATCACAACTTTGATAGAGACTTAGTGGCCAGATTTCGGTTGCTCATCATTTTCCCAGTTAATAGTTAGTAGCACAGTTAGCATAGCCCTACTAGTGTTGGCCATATAAGGAGTGTATATGCGTATCTAGTTCTATTCATCTTATCATGTTGACTTTCGAGGAGCTTGAAAGTTTGTACTTGGCATTATTTTATTTTTTCTAAAGGACTTTTAATAGCTGTTGAAACAGAGTACTCAGGTGTTACACTTTCAGGAAAGTGAAAAATCATTTTATTTTATTTTCCTTCACTCTTTTCTACTAATTGGTTTATCATGCCAGCCTATAGAACTTTTATTTGTTTTGTACACAAAAAAACATTTTGTTTTACCTATCAAAAAAAAAAAGAAGCATTTTGTTTAACTGAGGTTCCTTATTGGGGCTTCAGGGCCTGCAGAACTTGATGGTGCTGTTGTTCTATTAAATCACTATAAACTTTGACCTTGTGCTGTTGATCTTATATATTACTGTAAACTTTGGCTCCATCATGAATTTTTCTCCAAGAGGTCACTGCCTCTGTCATGGTGTTAAATTGCGGTCGTGGGATATGACGCGGTCGCGGTGTAACGGTATCGGGAGTATCGGCTCACCCATAACAGGAATCGGAAACCGCGACTGTGAATTTTTTTCAAACATTAGCAAACCCCCTCAGATTTACTGATACACATGTTTTTACTTCAGTTTATTACTTTTAAGGGTTTTAAAGTAATTTTTATCATTTTTATGACACTTAAAAAGATGTTTTATAATTTTATATTATTTTTTTAAAATTAAAATACTGAAAAGTAGCATTTTTATAATTTTTAAGAATAACATTGCAACAAATAATGTAAATAATTACTTCAAATTTCAAAAGCAATTGAAAATTCATAATTAATAACAATTCACAAAAGAAGGAAAATGTAAATATTTAATTAGTTGGTAGTTGGTTGGCACCTTTTGGAACTACCACCAAAATGAATGGTGCACAGGTTCTTGACAGTCTCTATCATTGTCATCATCATTATATGATCTCTCCAGCACTTGCCCATTGAAATAATTAGAACCTTTCATTCCTATTGATGTATTACTGCCACTGGAATCTTCTGGTTGTTTCTGCATGTAATATCCAGTCCCATCCTCATAAGGCATTGTAGACCCAAAGAGGTTATTTGTAAAAGCCTCTGCATCTAAAGGAAGAGGATATGGAGCTGCATATTGTGGTGGTGGGAGGGGATAGTAATGAGGTTGTGGTTGGGGGTATCCCTGCTGAGATGGTGGGTAGTAGACTGGTGGTTGTAATGGTAGTGGTAGGGGTCCTTCTGTACTTGGGGGATAGTATAATGGGTATCTAGATTGAATGCCCACTTGATGTCCAACTCCAAGATCTTCAAAACGTTGAGCAATTTCAGAATCATCATCACTGTCATTAACTGGTGGTAAATAATGTCCATGCCTACTTGATTCACCTACATCATGGTGAGGGCGATGTGAGTAATGTCTGGGGGGGGGGTGAATCTGGAAACTCTCCAATTTCTTCATCAAGGCGAAAACCACTATATCCAGCTTCTCCACGATAAGGTGAATCGTGACGAACACCACCTTCAGAAGTTCTAACTTCAACAATTTGGACTTGTCCTCCAAGTCCAAGCCTCCATCACCTGAAGGACTTGAGTTATCATCATTTTCACTACCACTGTTGCCACTAGGAGGAGTCAAACCAGTACCACTACCCGATCCACTATTGGAGGAATTGACATTTTTAGTCTCTTGATGAGCGACATTATCCGCATCATTATTACTTAGGTCCATCCAATTATTTTTTTGACCATCCAAAACTGGTTCTTCCCTTTCTTGGAGCCATGGAGCTAAAGGATCATCTTCTTCAAAAATATAATCCAAATTGATGAGGTTGAATTACTCTTCAATCTCCCTTTGGGATTTTCTTGTAGCATGTCTAATCTTTAGCCTCATATTATAATATACATAGACAAGTTTGTTCAATTTGACGTATCGTAGTCGATTCCTTGTCTTTGTATGTATAAGGCTAAAGGTATTCCAATTACGCTCACAGTTGGATGATGATGTTGTTTGGCTCAACACTCTGATTGCTATGGTTTGAAGTTCAGGAGTTGATCTGTTATAGTGGATCCACCATTCAGCTGCATTATCAAATGATAAAATTCAATTATAATTTGATATAAAAATCAAATCTTTATTTACCACTTGGCACTTAGTCACTTACTAGGATTGGTTAGTGATACTGCTCGTTGAGTCAATACCGTTCCAAATGAATGTTCTTTATCACGAAATATTAAAATCTACAACCATTTGAATAGATAAGTGCCTAACCTTTCAACCTTATTTGTATTATTGATTTATTATAAATTAAGAAAACAAACTTTTAATTCAAAAACTTACTTGGTTGATAACCATTATTTGTTTATCTATGTTTGGCTCCAACTTTTGAATCACCCGCTTAACCCCTTCCATCACTTCTCTATGATTTGACATGTTTCCACCATATTAGAATTGAGGATTAAGAAGATAACCTAACATAAATAAAGTCGCTAAAGAGTTAGATATTAAGCAACTCAATGAATATATAATAATTGATGCAACAAATTAGAATTGTACTCTATATTTAGTACTTAGTTATTTACCAGCCGCATGCATGTCGTGATGTAACTAAAAATTCCATCGCTTATCAATAATCTTCTAATAGTCCAAGTAGTAGCGATAGTCTCTTTGAATGGCTAGTTTGCTCTATCCATGGCTTCATAAATAAAGCCTATGGTGGGCTTCTCATCCCCATCAATGAGTCGAAGGACTTTCACAAGTGGCTCTTGCACTTTCATGATTTCATTCCCTTTGCTCCAAAAATCATTTCCAAGTATTATCTTTTTCACATCATAAGCCTTTCCATGTTTTTCCTTCCCCCATCTGCTCCTTTTCCACTCATCAGAATTAAACATATTTCTCAAGCCACTCTTATGTTTGACAATGCTCTCCAATGCAATGAAATTGGTGGCAAATCGTATGATAGCAGGGCGTAGTAATTTTCGGTCATTGGTGAACCGCTTCATGAAATCAACCACCCAGGTAGAATTAAATGAAGCTTGTGATTTCTTTGGCCTTTGACAACACTTTCGCAACACTTTTCTTATTTCCAATGTCTTCCAATATAAGATCAATGCAATGTGCTGCACATGTTGTCCAATACAGATTTGGCCTTTTTTGCATCAACTTCTTACTAGCAAGCTTCAATGCAGCTTCATTGTCAGTCACAATCTGGACAACATATTTCTCACCAATCTCATCAACCACCTTGTCCATGAGGGCAAAATAGTAATCTGAATTCCTTGAGCTCACATCGGTAGCATCAATTGATTTGTGAAAGATTGTGCCCCGACTACTATATATTAAAAAATTGATGTTCTGTTTCCTAGTAGGTCCAATCCATCCATCACACATAATGGATACACCTCTCTCCTCCCAAATAGGCTTATGTGACTCTATCCAACTTCTTAATTGCTCCAACTCTTCCTAGTAGGCCCTGTCGATTCCTTGTCTTTGTATGTATAAGGTTAAAGGTATTCTAATTACGCTCACAGTTGGATGATGATGTTGTTTAGCTCAACACTCTGATTGCTATGGTTTGAAGTTCAGGAGTTGACCCGCCATAGTGGATCCACCATTCAGCTGCATTATCAAATGATAAAATTCAATTATAATTTGATATAAAAATCAAATCTTTATTTACCACTTGACACTTAGTCACTTACCAGGATTGCTTAGTGATACTGCTCGTTGAGCCAATACCGTTCCAAATAAATGTTCTTTATCACGAAATATTAAAATCTACAAACATTTGAATAGATAAGTGCCTAATCATTGAACCTTATTTGTATTATTGATTTATTATAAATTAAGAAAACAAACTTCTGATTCAAAAACTTACTTGGTTGATGGCCATTATTTGCTTATCAATGTTTGGCTCCAACTTTTGAATCACTCGCTTAACCCCTTCCATCACTTTTCTATGATTTGACATGTTTCCACCATATTAGAATTGGGGATTAAGAAAATAACCTAACATAAATAAAGTTGCTAAAGAGTTAGATATTAAGCAATCAATGAATATATAATAATTGATGCAACAAATTAGAATTGTAGTCTATATTTAGTACTTAGTTATTTACCAGCCGCATACATGTCGTGATGTAACTAAAAATTCCATCGCTTGTCAATAATCTTCCAATAGTCCAAGTAGTAGCGACAGTCTCTTTGAATGGCTAGTTTTTCTTTATCCATGGCTTCATAAATAAAGCCCATGGTGGGCTTCTCATCCCCATCAACGAGTCGAAGGACTTTCACAAGTGGCTCTTGCACTTTCATGATTTCATTCCCTTTGTTCCAAAAATCATTTCCAAGTATTATCTTTTTCACATCATAAGCCTTTCCATGTTTTTCCTTTCCTCATCTGCTCCTTTTCCACTCATCAGAATTAAACATATTTCTCAAGCCATTCTTATGTTTGACAATGCTTTCCAATGCAATGAAATTGGTGGCAAATCGTGTGACAGCAGGGCGTAGTAATTTTCGGTTATTGGTGAACCGCTTCATGAAATCAACCACCCAGGTAGAATTAAATGAAGCTTGTGATTTCTTTGGCCTTTGACAACACTTTCGCAACACTTTTCTTATTTCCAATGTCTTCTAATATAAGATCAATGCAATGTGCTGCATATATTGTCCAATACAGATTTGGTCTTTTTTGCATCAACTTCTTACCAGCAAGCTTCAATGTAGCTTCATTGTCAGTCACAATCTGGACAACATATTTCTCACCAATCTCATCAACCACCTTGTCCATGAGGGCAAAATAGTAATCTGAATTCCTTGAGCTCACATCGGTAGCATCAATTGATTTGTGAAAGATTGTGTCCCGACTACTATATACTAGAAAATTGATGATGTGTTTCCTAGTAGGTCCAATCCATCCATCACACATAATGGATATACCTCTCTCCTTCCAAATAGGCTTATGTGACTCTATCCATCTTCTCAATTGCTACAACTCTCTTTTCAAATAAACTTCAGTGATCTCATCTGGAGTTGGAAGAGGCACCCCTTTTCCCACCTCAGCTGCAACATCTAACATTGGTTTGAACCACTCATTAAGAACAATCCGCGTAGAAGATGAAGAGAATAAAACAAACTAGCTCACTGCAGTCCCAAGTTTTTTTTTCAAATTCTTCATTGCACTAGCAGAAATTTTAGGTTGTTTGGAACCTTTACTTCGATGAAGTGCAGGATCCATTGTAGCTAATCGAGCCTCTGGACTATTTGGATCAATCTATTGGCAACCACTGCCTCTAGACTCACGAACAGTAGCAGATCGACCCAATCCCCTAGGCCTGCCAACGCCACCCACCGCCACCGCCACCGCCACCGCCACCAACATCAAAATGATCCTTAGCATGTGATCTAAATCTTTGTTCCTCCTCCCATTGACCATGTACACTTAAACTTGCCTGTCGTGCAACTGTCATTTCTAGATCAGAATCATTACTAGAGGAGAGAACTACTCCCTCAAACTCATAATCATCTCTCTGCGATTGTCTTATATGTTCTTCAACTTCATCTCTTTGTTTTCTTTTCTCACTCTGTTTCTCTTTGTAACCCTTGAGATACTTCATCATTTCTTCTCTTATTTCTCGAGAGACATTAGGACATGGTGCAATTTGCCTTCTTACATGTGCCAAGTGTTGCTTCAGTCTAGTTATTCCCCCAGTGACAATTCTCTCACATAACTTACATATCAACTTGTGCCTGTTATCTGAAAATGGAATGGCAAATTGCCATCCAATGTCAGTACTAGGAGTTGTAGGATCACCTCCACCTCCACCTCCACCTTGAATTCTCTTTCCCTTATCACGGTTAGTACTAGAAGGCTCATCACCACTGCCACAAGTCATTTTAATCAAAACTGAAATTAAACATTACAAATTGTTAATAAATAAATAAAACATTACAAATTGTTAAGTTTTTTAGTCATTGATATATTGTATTTTTCTGCTAGTCAATAATTATTAATTACTAATTATTTCTCAATATAATTTTTTTTTATTTTTTTGATAGGTAATTTTTTTAAATAAATTAAGTTTGTTGCTAATAAATTAAAAAAAAAGAAAAAAGAGTGACAATAAACAGGTAAATTTTTAGAAAACAATTATAAAACATAATTTAAAAAAATAAATCCATGAATTTAATAACTTTATTGTTAATAAATAAATTAAACATTACAAATTGTTAAGTTTTTTAGTCATTGATATATTGTATTTTTCTGCCAGTCAAAAATTATTAGTAGTTACTAATGTTGCGTTTGGATAGTGATTCAGATATAATTTTTTTAAAAATATTTCTGAAACTTTTATAATTAATTTTTTAAAAACTGTAAAAATGTATTTGGATATAATAATCTATATTATAAAAAATTAAAATTAATAACTTGTCAAACGTGTATTCCGCATTTTAAAATTAAAAATCTTGTTTTGAAAATGTAAACAAACATACCTTAATTATTTGTCAATATAATTTTTTTTATTGTTTTGATAGGTAATTTTTTTTAAAAAATTAAGTTTGTTGCTATATTTAACACTATGGGGAAAAAAAAAAGTGACAATAAACAGGTAAATTTTTAGAAAACAATTATAAAACATAATTTAAAAAAATAAATCCATGAATTTAATAACTTATTGTTAATAAATAAATTAAATATTACAAATTGTTAATTTTTTTAGTCATTGATATGTTGTATTTTTTTGCTTGTCAATAATTATTAGCTACTAATTATTTTTTAATACAATTTTTTTTTTTTAATTTTTTTAAAATAATTAACTGTGCTGCTAATAAATTAAAAAAGAGGAAAAAAAAGTGACAATAAATAGATAGATTTTTAGGAAAAAATTATAAAACATAATTTTAAAAAATAAATCCATGAATTTAATAACTTTATTGTTAATAAATAAATTAAACATTACAAATTGTTAATTTTTTAATCATTAATATGTTGTATTTTTCTGTCAATCAATAATTATTTGTCAATATAATTTTTCTAAATTTTTTTATAACTAATATTTTAAAAAAATTAAGTTTGTTGTTAATAAATTAAAAAAGTGACAATAAACAAGTAAATTTAAAAAAAAAAAATTATAAAACAAGATTTAAAATCTTTCTAGCCAACCACAGGTAAGGAAAACAAATATCAAACAAAGAAAAAAAAAAACTACAAAGCATTCTAGAAGCTATGAAAAAAAAAAATAAGAAGCAAAATAATGGTGTAAAGATAAAAAAAATAATAATAATAAAACTTAAAATATGCCTGCAAACAAGACAAACAGGCAGCGCAAAGACTGAAAAAAGAGAAAAAAAGAAAAAGAAAAAGAAAAGACGAAACGAAGAAAGTGAGTGTAAAAACAAACCAAGGTAGCGGCGCAAAGACTAAAAAGAAAAAAGAAAAAAAAAAACACACGAAGCAGCCTACAAGTTTCCCTCTTCCAACAAAACCAAAGAAACCCCGTAAAAAACCCAAACCACTTCTTCCCTCCTTCCTGCAACAAAACAGAAAAGAAAAGACAGTCGACAGTCGGCATTCGGCAAAGGTCCGCGATGACGGCGTGAGGCCGTGACTCCGAGAGGGTCTGCGACAATGGGTGACCCACCTGGAACTAAGCCGACTGTCGACCACCGACGAGGCGACGATCGACGACTTCCGATGAACACCAGGGATTCAGGGAAAGAAAAAAACAAACAGAAGAGAAGATTTTACATACCTTTGGCTGGATTGAAAGTTGCACAAGTCCAAATCGGAAGCATTACTAGAAGCAAACAACGATCGATTCTTCAAGCTATGCAAGAGATTGAAGAGAGACAACTGATTCTTCCAGGTAAGCTTCAGTTCCAACTTTTCTTTGCTTTCTTTCACTGCAAATTCAAATTTTTAGTCGCTTTACTGCTTTAGTCTGTCTCTATTGTCTGGATTCTGTCTATATTCTCTGAATAATTTCTGTCCATATTCTCTAAAGAATCTACTTTTTCTTTTTCCTTTCTTGTTTCTGTCTACTCTTTTTCTTTCTTTCTTGTTTCAGTCCGTAACGAACGTTACGGGTATGTAACAGACCGTAACGGCCGTTACCGTTTCGGAGCGGACATCACGGCCGTTACTGTCGTGAAATTTTTTCACTTCGTTTTATCGGTGCGTAACGGTATCGGCACCTCGAAAATCTGCTACGTTGCGGCCGTTATGTAACGTAACGGCCAATATTTAACACTATGGCCTCTGTCAATTTTCGAGATTCACTATCTCCACAATGTGGTGGGAGACATGGAAATCCGGAAAGGAGAAGGAATGGAATTCGATCAGCTCCTCCAGCATGCCTCCTATATGGGAGATGGCCATGCACAAATACATCAGTTTGACTTGGATATTCTCAGGGAAAACCTATAGAGAAACAACTCACATTAACCTGCCATCCGTAAGACATTTGCCACAACTGCTTTTATGTATCTTTGGTTCTTTTCATTGCTTTAGGTACTATGCACGTGGCTTTAGTTTTTTTCATGTAATATTCTGATCGCCTCATGCCCTAAAGTGTTGCACATATGGTTATGTGGTTCCTAAGATAACATGTTTTTGCCTGCATGGCTTAAATTGATTGGACACTTGTCAGTGCATCCAGTTCACCTAAAAATATCTCCCTATCATAGTGTTAAATATCGGCCGTTACGTTACGTAACGGCCGCGATGTAACGGATTTTCGAGGTGCCAATACCGTTATGCACCGATAAAACGGAGTGGAAAAATTTCACGGCAATAACGGCCGTGAAGTCCATTCCGAAACGGTAACGGCCGTTACGGTCCGTTACATACCCGTAACGTCCGTTACGGACTGAAACAAAAAAGAAAGAAAAAGAGTAAACAGAAACAAGAAAGGAAAAAGAAAAAGCAGATTTTTTACAGAATATAGACAGAATCCAGACAATAGAGACAGACTAAAGTAGTAAAGTGACTGAAAATTTGAATTTGAAGTGAAAGAAAGCAAAGAAAAGTTGGAATTGAAGCTTACCTAGAAGAATCAGTCGTCTCTCTTCAGTCTCTTGCATAGCTTGAAGAATCGATCGTTATTTGCTTCTAGTAAAGCTTCCGATTTGGACTTGTGCAACTTTCGATCTAGCCAAAGGTATGTAAAATCTTCTCTTCTATTTTTTTTTCTTTCCCTAAATCCCTGGTGTTCATCGGAAGTCGTCAATCGTCACCTCGTTGGTGGTCGGCAGTTGGCTTAGTTCCAGGTGGGTCGTCTGTTGTTGCAGACCCTCTAGGAGTCACGGCCTCACGCCGTCGTCGCGGACCTTTGCCGAATGCCGAATGCCGACTGTCTTTTCTTTTCTGTTTTGTCACAGGAAGGAGGGAGGAAGTGGTTTGGGTTTTTTACGGGGTTTCTTTGGTTTTGTTGGAAGAGGAAAACTTCTAGGCTGCTTCGTGTGTTCTTTTTTTTTTTTTTTTTTCTTTTTAGTCTTTGCGCCGCTGCCTTGGTTTGTTTTTACACTCACTTTCTTTGTTTCGTCTTTTCTTTTTTTTTTTTTTTTTTTCCTTTTTAGTCTTTCCGCCGCTGCCTTGGTTTGTTTTTACACTCACTTTCTTTGTTTCGTCTTTTCTTTTTTTTTTTTTTCTCTTTTTTCAGTCTTTGCGTCGCTGCCTTGTTTGTTTTGTTTGCAGTTTTTTTTTTTTTTTTTTTTTTTTTTTTTTTTTTTTTTTTTTTTCAGTCTTTGCGCTGCCCTGTTTGTTTTGTTTGTAGGCATATTTTAAGTTTTATTATTTATTTTTTTTTTTTATCTTTACACCGTTGTTTTGCTTCTTATTTTTATTTATTTATTTTTTCATAGCTTCTAGAATGGTTTGTAGTTTTTTTTTTTCTTTGTTTGAAATTTGTTTTTCTTACCTGTGGTTGACTGGAAAGATTTTAAATCATGTTTTATAATTTTTTTTTTTTTTTAAATTTACTTGTTTATTATCACTTTTTAAATTTATTAACAACAAAATTAATTTTTTAAAAATATTAGTTATAAAAAAATTAAAAAAAATTATATTGACAAATAATTAGTAACTAATAATTATTGACTGGCAGAAAAATACAACATATTAATGACTAAAAAACTTAACAATTTGTAATGTTTAATTTATTTATTAACAATAAAGTTATTAAATTCATGGATTTATTTTTTTAAATTATGTTTTATAATTTTTTCCTAAAAATCTACCTATTTATTGTCACTTTTTTTTTCACTTTTTTAATTTATTAGCAACAAACTTAATTATTTTAAAACAATTAAAAAAAAATTGTATTGAAAAATAATTAGTAGCTAATAATTATTGACTAGCAAAAAAATACAACATATCAATGACTAAAAAAATTAACAATTTGTAATGTTTAATTTATTTATTAACAATAAGTTATTAAATTCATGGATTTATTTTTTTAAATTATGTTTTATAATTGTTTTCTAAAAATTTACCTGTTTATTATCACTTTTTTTTCCCATGGTGTTAAATATGTTAGCAACAAACTTAATTTTTTTAAAAAAATTACCTATCAAAACAATAAAAAAAAAATTATATTGACAAATAATTAGTAACTACTAATAATTATTGACTGGCAGAAAAATACAATATATCAATGATTAAAAAACTTAACAATTTGTAATGTTTAATTTATTTATTAACAATAAAGTTATTAAATTCATGGATTTATTTTTTTAAATTATGTTTTATAATTGTTTTCTAAAAATTTACCTGTTTATTGTCACTCTTTTTTCCTCTTTTTTAATTTATTAGCAACAAACTTAATTTGTTTAATAAAATTACCTATCAAAAAAATAAAAAAAAAATTATATTGACAAATAATTAGTAACTAATAATTATTGACTGGTAGAAAAATTCAACATATCAATGACTAAAAAACTTAACAATTTGTAATGTTTTATTTATTTATTAACAATTTGTAATGTTTAATTTCAATTTTGATTAAAATGGCCCGTGGCAGTGGTGATGAGCCTTCTAGTACTAACCGTGATAAGGGAAAGAGAATTCAAGGTGGAGGTGGAGGTGATCCTGCAGCTCCTAGTACTGACATTGGATGGCAATTTGCCATTCCATTTCGAAATAACAAGCACAAGTTGATATGTAAGTTATGTGAGAGAATTGTCACTGGGAGAATAACTAGACTGAAGCAACACTTGGCACATGTAAGAAGACAAATTGCACCATGTCATAATGTCTCTTGAGAAATAAGAGAAGAAATGATGAAGCATCTCAAGGGTTACAAAGAAAAACAGAGTGAGAAAAGAAAACAAAGAGATGAAGATGAAGAACATATAAGACAATCGCAGAGAGATTATTATGAGTTTGAGGGAGTAGTTCTCTCCTCTAGTGATGATTCTGATTCAGAAATGACAGTTGCACGACAGGCAAGTTTAAGTGAACATGGTCAATGGGAGGACGAACAAAGATTTAGATCACATGCTAAGAGTTATTTTGATGTTGGGGGTAGTAGTGGTGGCGGTGGCGGGCCTAGGGGATTGGGTCTATCTGCTATTGTTCATGAGTCTAGAGGCAGTGGTCGCCAATGGATTGATCCAAATAGTCCAGAAGCTCGATTAGCTACAATGGATGCTGCACTTCATCGAAGTAAAAGTTCCAAACAACCTAAAATTTCGGCTGCTGCAATGAAGAATTTGAAAAAAAAACTTGGGACTGCAGTGAGCCAGTTTATTTTATTCTCTCGATCTTCTGCGCGGATTGTTCTTAGTGAGTGGTTCAAACCAATGTTAGATGTTGCAGCTGAGGTGGGAAAAAAGGTGCCTCTTCCAACTCTAGATGAGATCATTGAAATTTATTTGAAAAGAGAGTTGGAGCAATTGAGAAGTTGGATAGAGTCACATAAGCCTATTTGGGAGGAGAGAGGTGTATCCATTATGTGTGATGGATGGACAGGGCCTACTAGGAAACACATCAATTTTTTAATATATAGTAGTCAGGGCACAATCTTTCACAAATCAATTGATGCTACCGACGTGAGCTCAAGGAATTCAGATTATTATTTTGCCCTCATGGACAAGGTGGTTGATGAGATTGGTGAGAAATATGTTGTCCAGATTGCGATTGACAATGAAGCTGCATTAAAGCTTGCTGGTAAGAAGTTGATACAAAAAAGGCCAAATCTATATTGGACAGCATGTGCAGCACATTGCATTGATCTTATATTGGAAGACATTGGAAATAAGAAAAGTGTTGCGAAAGTGTTGTCCAAGGCCAAAGAAATCACAAGCTTCATTTATAATTTTACTTGGGTGGTTGATTTTATGAAGCGGTTCACCAATGACCGAGAATTACTACGCCCTGCTATCACACGATTTGCCACCAATTTCATTGCATTGGAGAGCATTGTCAAACATAAGAGTGGCTTGAGAAATATGTTTAATTCTGATGAGTGGAAAAGGAGCAGATGGGGGAAGGAAAACATGGAAAGGCTGATGATGTGATAAAGACAATACATGGAAATGATTTCTGGAGCAAAGCAAATGAAATCATGAAAGTACAAGAGCTACTTGTGAAAGTCCTTCGACTCGTTAATGGGGATGAGAAGCCCACCATGGGCTTTATTTATGAAGCCACGGATAGAGCAAAACTAGCCATTCAAATAGACTATCGCTACTACTTGGACTATTAGAAGATTATTGACAAGCTATGAAATTTTTAGCCACATCACGACATGCATGCGGCTGGTAAATAACTAAGTACTAAATATAGACTACAATTCTAATTTGTTGCATCAATTATTATATATTCATTGAGTTGCTTAATATCTAACTCTTTAGCAACTTTATTTATGTTAGGTTATTTTCTTAATTCTCAATTCTAATATGGTGGAAACATGTCAAATCATAGAGAAGTGATGGAACGGGTTAAGCGGGTGATTCAAAAGTTGGAGCCAAACATTGATAAGCAAATAATGGTCATCAACCAAGTAAGTTTTTGAATCAGAAGTTTGTTTTCTTAATTTATAATAAATCAATAATACAAATAAGGTTCAATGGTTAGGCACTTATCTATTCAAATGTTTGTAGATTTTAATATTTCGTGATAAAGAACATTTATTTAGAACGGTGTTGGCTCAACGAGTAGTATCACTAAGCAATCCTGGTAAGTGACTAAGTGTCAAGTGGTAAATAAAGATTTGATTTTTATATCAAATTATAATTGAATTTTATCATTTGATAATGCAGCTGAATGGTAGATCCACTATGGCGGGTCAACTCCTGAACTTCAAACTAGAGCACTCAGAGTGTTGAGTCAAACAACATCATCATCCAACTGTGAGCGTAATTGGAATACCTTTAGCCTTATACATACAAAGACAAAGAATCGACTACGATACGTCAAATTGAACAAACTTGTCTATGTATATTAAAATATGAGGCTAAAGATTAGACATGCTACAAGAGAATCCCAAAGGGAGATTGAAGAGTAATTCAACCTCATCAATTTGGATTATATTTTTGAAGAAGATGATCCTTTAGCTCTATGGCTCCAAGAAAGGGAAGAACCAGTTTTGGATGGTCAAGAAAATAATTGGATGAACCTAAGTGATAATGATGCGAATGATGTCGCTCATCAAGAGACTGAAAATGTCAATTCCTCCAATAGTGGATTGGGTAGTGGTGTTGGTTTGACTTCTCCTAGTGGCAACAGTGGTAGTGGAAATGATGATAACTCAAGTCCTTCAGGTGATGGAGGCCTTGGACCTAGAGGACAAGTCCAAATTGTTGAAGCTAGAACTTTTGAAGGTGGTGTTCGTCACGATTCACCTTATTGTGGAGAAGCTGGATATAGTGGTTTTCGCCCTGGTGAAGAAATTGGAGAGTTTCCAGATCCACCCCCCCCCCCCCCCCAAAAAAAAAGACATTACTCATGTTGCCCTCACCGTGATGTAGGTGAATCAAGTAGGCATGGACATTATTTACCACCAGTTGATGACAGTGATGATGATTCTGGAATTGCTCAACGTTTTGGAGATCTTGGAGTTGGACATCAAGTAGGCATTCAATCTAGATACCCATTATACTATCCCCCTGGTACAGGAGGACCCCTACCACTACCACTACAACCACCAGTCTACTACCCACCACCTCAGCAGGGTTACCCCCAACCACAACCTCATTACTATCCCCTCCCACCACCACAATATGCTGCTCCATATCCTCTTCCTTCAGATGCAGAGACTTTTACAAATAACCTCTTTGGGTCTACAATGCCTTATGGGGATGGGACTGGGTATTACATGCAGCAACAACCAGAAGATTCTAGTGGCAATAATACATCAATAGGAATGAGAGGTTCTAATTATTTCAATGGGCAAGTGCTAGAAAGATCATATAATGATGATGACAATGATAGAGACTGTCAAGAACCTGCACGCCATTCATTTTGGTGGAAGTTCCAAAAGGTGCCAACTAGCTACCAACTAATTAAATATTTACATTTGCCTTCTTTTGTGAATTGTTATTGCTTATGAATTTTTAATTGCTTTTGAAATTTGAAGTAATTATTTACATTATTTGTTGCAATATTATTCTTAAAAATTATAAAAATGCTACTTTTCAGTATTTTAACTTTAAAAAATAATATAAAATTATAAAACATCTTTTTAAGTGTTATAAAAATGATAAAAATTACTTTAAAACCCTTAAAAGTAATAAATTGAAGTAAAAACGTGTATCAGTAAATCTTAGGGGGTTTGCTAATGTTTGAAAAAAATTCACAATTGCGGTTTCCGATTCCTGTTATGGGTGGGCCGATACTCCCGATACTGTTACACCGCAACCGTAATCGCATCATATCCTGCGACTGCGATTTAACACCATGCTCCCTATGGAAGTGTCCAAGTTGAAGGGTGAATCCAAAGATGAGAAAAAAGCATAGAAAGCGACAAAGCAGGGACAAGGAGAAGGATTGTAAGTCCAAATTGACAGGTTGACCTCCTTTTTATCATCTCTTGGTTGAAATATTAGAAGTTCACTGCTTTTGTCATTTTGTGGGGGGTGAAGCAGTCTGTAAATAGGCCTAACGATCTTATGTTACATACTTTTCATTTTTGACTATTGGGTTGTATACTGGAATCTATACTCTCCCTTGTAGATTTTATAGATGATTTGAGTTGTCTCTAGGAGCTTTGTGTTTGTTGCTACTGTCATCCAGATCCTTTGCTCCTGGTTGTTCTAATCTGTCATTATCCTGATGACGATGATCTTAAACAACAAACTTTCTTTTGTATAACTAATATTGAAACATGCTTTCAATCTTGAGACAGTCATGAATTGCTTGCTCTGCTTGACAAGCACATGCAGGTTTTCAATTGTTAGAAACTCAAGATTACTACAACATAAGATGTTGACTCATCTTGTCTTTGTCCCTTTACCAACATGAAACCATGGTTGGTTGGAATTTGGATTGAAAATATTGATTTAAGCTTAAGTGTAAGTTGCATGAGTTTCCATCGATGAAGTGGTGTTGGAATGACGAAGCTTTGACTTAAAAGTTACATTTTAGAACAACTTTTGCCGATACCCTTGAAGGCCTCAATTGCTATTTTTAACATTGTTTCATTTTTTCTTTCAGAAAAGGAGGCATTATGGGAGTGAAGATCTTTCTGGAATATAAAAACACCCAAAAAAAAAAAAGAGGTAATTTGGTAAAGTTAGATTGGTCTAGTTGTTTTTTCATGCATTCTCCTGGCGTTGGTTAATAGCATAATCCACTTTTGCGCTTTTCTTATGGAAACATTTTGATTTGCGCTTCATTTCTCATTTGTTTTAGCATGATTTTTTCCCCTGAAATTATGTCAGCACAAGAACTTGAAGTTCAATGAAATGAGCAAGTTGAAGATAACTTGCTGAAAACTTTGGATTGATTATAGTTTGATTTTTCTTTGTGCTGTCAATGTTTTGAGGTATATATTGCCATTCCCCTTTTCTCATGGATTATTTTGTCGGTACAAAGGATAAGTGTTTGAAAAATTATTCCATCAATGCTTATGTAAAATTTCTTAGTTCATTTGTTTTGGCAATTTATTTCAATAGTCTAGTTGAGTCTATAATTCTTAGGCTATTTGAGTATTGTAGTAGTTGTCGACATAAATTTAGCAAAGGTTCACAAACCTTAAAAAAATTTGCCATCACTTTTTATTTTTATAGTGTGTGTGAAGGTAAGTCTCTCTATTATTTCAATTTATTTAAAGATAGAGATTTATCTTTACCTTAATTTCAAATTTTGATTTGAAATTAATTTAACTTTTTTATCTTTTTTGACTGGTATAGTTAGCTGATGGGCTTATGCAACAAGTCCCGTGTATGGCTTCTTGGACCTATTATGTTTAATGACATTTTAACATGGCCCAAAGTTGAATGGCCTCTTGGACTTCATATGGTCCAATATTGCATTGCCGTTCGAATTTTTCATACAAACAAATGCCTCGTGATTTGTATAATAATATTTGATTGTGTATGCCCTGACAATTTGGCATGCTTCTCCTCTCTTTTTTTATATTTTTAATATATCTCATTTTTTTCATTAAAAGTAGTTGGTGTATATAAATGAGATTTATATACAAGAGATGTGAATCTATGATCTGACAATTCTAAAATTATTCGCAGTCATTGATAAGATTAGACAACTTATCTGTAAAATTATAATACATTTAACGTCTATGTGATTGCAGCCTTTTACCAACACAGATTGCAACTTTGATCAGTTTACTTTTTTCACCATTTCAAGTTTGGTTGTAAGTTTATAACCAGTGGCCAATTTAGACTATAATAATATAATTAAATTTTATAAATATATATATATATATATATATATATATAAAAGAGGAATACAAAATTAAATTTTAGAGGAAAGTCATAACTCCCTCATATCGGCAGTTGTTTGTAACCAAACTTGAGGAGTTGGCACTAGAAAAAAGTTAATTTACTCTTCTAATTGTTACATATCATAATCTTACTATTTGACTAATTAGAGTAATCTTTTATATGATGTGATAATTTTTTACAAATTCTTTGCAAAGTAATGAACTGTTGCTAATTAATTTATTATTATTATTATTTTACTGATATCAATAATTTAAATTTTTTAAATGATAAATTTGTACTTTTGATATTTGAAAAAATAATTAAAAAAAATGAGGATAAATTTGTAAATTTACAGTCACTTTTAACACCATCTAATAAGAAAAAGATAATGTATTTAAAACAATACTTAGCTCACATATGCAATTAACAAGTGTTATTTTATTTTATTTTTTAATTAAAATTAAATAATCATTGGGATATTTATGTAATAAAACATATCAAAAAGATTAAAATTAAATGTGATTGTCCATAATTGTCAAAAAAATCTAAGAGAAGTCAATAATTCATAAATAAATAAAAACTCCAACCGCATGATTAGTGACCGCATCAATACGTGGCATCATTTGATCATGCCAAACCTCGACACGGGGCCCACATGTAATACTAGTATATAGTTCCGATGTGCATGTCACACTCCCCACAATTAGCACGTCGACGTCGTTCCGGCTCCTCACGTAGAGCTCTTACTTTGACCCATAAAATGATCTAAACCTAACAAAGTCCACCTAAAAAATAACATAGCTTGACCCAAAATATAACTGACAGACCATCACTATGTCCCCTATCTAGCAAATTCAGAAATTACCAAAATATTCTGGACTCATAAGGCTAAAACATAAGAAAATATAAATAAAATTAAACCAACAATTACCTAACTTAAAGAAATGTAGAATATAACCTAAAGTAAAACTTGATTATCAGAAGTCCCAAGGGAACTTTGCTTTGACATCGGACCAATTTTAAAAAAATTTCTTTTACTTTTAAGTTTTAAATTTTCTTTACTTCAAGTTTGCTTTTCCTTGAGCTTCTTATAAACTGCATCAACACTATATATATTTTGTTGTTTCATGGTACATTAAAGTTGAGGCACCTATGAAAAATGGGAAATTAAAGAATGATCTGTAACCTATAAAACGTAAGTAAAAACTTGATGGGCCTTTCTCTCCCTCTCTTTCTCTCATGAGTTCAATATTCTATGACCAGTAAGATTTGATAAATAACCACAATGAACCATCCACAAAAATCTCCAATTGCCTGAAAAGCGCCGAGCACCAAAGGTGAGGGGGAAGACCACACACAGATAACCATTTCTACGCTTCTCCTGCTCAATATACTTGAGCATCCCACTCTGAAGTGCCGGGCATCTAGCACGAGGAAGGCCTCACCCCATCTGTGATTCCCTTCCATCAATACTCGAATAGCCTCAGCTCATGATTGTAGCCGGAAGAGACACAGTGAGTCTGTAAAGCTGAAACACCCACACCCTGTGTTGATTTTCCATGCCCTAGACACCCATTCCTCAATTTGTTCCTCTAGTCCTAGACTCTACCTTGTGATCAAATCTCCCTAGTCCCGACTAGGCAGGACTATAAGACATCTTCCTTGTGTCCATCATCTCCTTATGTGAGACCTCAAAATAAAGTCTATTGCTTGCTGGTCATACCCTCCATTCGCCGGAGAGAGAGAGAGTAGGTGCCTAGCAGCCTCCACAAAGGACCTCATCAAGCAACGTTTTTGTACTAGACCATTAGCTTCTCACTTGTCTTAAATTCATATATTTTGTGTTGTTTTTCTTTTTGGGCAATGCTATTAAGAGATTGTGTGCATATGTGAATGGGACTCTTATCCGTTAAATTTCTTAGGGAGTTAATTTATAACAATCACTCTAATCTCTTACTTTTATATCCATCCAACGGATAAGAGTCCCGTTCGTATATGCACATAGTCGATAGCATTCTCTTTTCCTTTTAGTTTTTTTTAATAGAATGGTGAGATAGGATTCATGTAGCCGTACCCAAGTAATTGGGATAAGGCTTTGTTGAGTTGAGTTGAGTTTAATTTGGTTCCAATCCCGAAGGATTGGCTTCCCTTCATTTTTTACTAGCTGCTGCTCTGTGGCTAAATTTCTGTTCAATTTTCACTAGCGGAAGGGTGTTTTTTTTTTTTTGGTTATCTTTTGCTTTTTTTTTTTTTTTCAAGTCCAATGCTTCTTTTGGTTGTCTTTCCTGTTTCTGTATTCACTGTTGATTAGAGCCTCATGATGGGAAGGTTATCTTGTGAGGTTTAAACCAGTGATATAGCAATATAATAGACTCAGAAAAACCTTCTGGTCTTGAAATGGCCAGTTGGAAGAAGTCTCACGAAGACAACCACTAAAACATATATAGACAAATATATTTGTCTATATATGACCATTTTTAAATACTCTTGCTTTCTGATTATTACTCTATATATGACTTCGCTGTTATCCAATTCCTACCCCTTTTGTCTACAAATGCTGTACCTTTTCTTCTACCTTTTAAAACCCTGAACCTAGAAACTTTTCATTTCCTTAGCCCACAATAAACCTAATCATTGGCAGCTTCATTATGAGTGTTCTACTACTGTTCTACATCAGGATCTGACACCCAAATCTTCTGTCTTTCTCTAAGTCTGATTCTCACAGCTAATGTATCTAACATAATCCTCTGCCTCTTTGTTTCACATCTTCTAATTTTCCCTTGCACCACCATAATGGTTAGGAATACATGTTGAGGTTACCCTCTCTGGATCTTATCTTAACTTCTTTGCTGGCATGTTTCCATCTTTGAAAATATCCTTGTTTGTATTACTTCTGCTCAAGAGGATCTAGATATGACCTACTTCTCTGTTGAAAGTGCCAACTTCGGGGGGCCTGATGCTGACCAAGTTCAGTAGGATGGTATCAATCGTTGTTTGTGTGGTTAATGAAGGAAAGTCAGTTGTTAATGCAATAATCTCAGGATCACAACTTTGATAGAGACTTGGTGGCCAGATTTCGGTTGCTCATCATTTTCCCAGTTAATAGTTAGTAGGACAGTTAGCATAGCCCTACTAGTGTTGGCCATATAAGGATTGTATATGCGCATCTAGTTCTATTCACCTTATCATGTTGACTTTCGAGGAGCTTGAAAGTTTGTACTTGGCATAATTTTATTTTATTTTTTCTAAAGGACTTGTAATAGCTGTTGAAATGGAATACTCAGGTGTTACACTTTCAGGAATGTGAAAAATCATTTTATTTTATTTTCCTTCACTCTCTTCTTCTAATTGGTTTATCATGCCAGCCTATAGAACTTTTATTTGTTTAGTACACATAAAAAAACATTTTGTTTTACCTATCAAAAAAAAGCATTTTGTTTAACTGAGGTTCCTTATTGGGACTTCAGGGCCTGCAGAACTTGATGGAGCTGTTGTTCTATTAAATCACTATAAACTTTGACTTTGTGCTGTTGATCTTATAAATTACTATAAACTTTGGCCCCATCATGAATTTTCTCCAAGAGGTCACTGCCTTTGTCTATTTCCGAGATTCACCATCTCCACAATGTGGTGGGAGACATGTAAATCAGGAAAGGTGGGAGACATGTAAATCAGGAAAGAAGAAGGTATGGAATTGAATCAGCTCCTCCACCATGCCTCCTATATGGGAGATAGCCATGCACAAATACATCAGTTTGACTTGGATATTCTCAGGGAAAACCTATAGAGAAACAACTCGCATTGACCCGCCATCCGTAAGACATTTGCCACAACTGCTTTTATGTATCTTTGGTTCTTTTCGTTGCTTTAGGTACTATGCATGTGGCTTTAGTTTTTTTTCATGTGATATTCTGATCGCCACATGCCCTAAAGTGCTGCAGATATGGTTATGTGGTTCCTATGATATAATGGTTTTGCCTGCATGGCTTAAATTGATTGGAAGAGTCCATTGACTTGGTCAATGCATCCAGTTCACCTAAAAATTACCTCCCTATGGAAGTGTCCAAGTTGAAGGGTGAATCCAAAGATGAGAAAAAAGCATAGAAAGCAACAAAGCAGGGACAAGGACAAGGATCGTAAGTCCAAATTGACAGGTTGACCTCCTTTTTATCATCTCTTGGTTGAAATATTAGAAATTCACTGCTTTTGTCATTTTGTGTGTGTGTGTGTGTGTGTGTGTGTTGGGGGGGGGGGGGGGGGGGGTTGAAGCAGTCTGTAAATAGACTTAACAATCTTATGTTAGATACTTTTCATTTTTGACTTTCGGGTTGTATACCAGAATCTACACTCTCCCCTGTAGATTTTATAGATGATTTGAGTTGTCTCTAGGAGCTTTGTGTTTGTTGCTACTGTCATCAAGATCCTTTGCTCCTGTGGTTGTTCAAATCTGTCATTATCCTGATGATGATGATGATCTTAAACCACAAACTTTCTTTTTGTATAACTAATATTGAAACATGCCTTCAATCTTGAGATGGTCATGAATTGCTTCCTCTGCTTGACAAGCACATGCAGGTTTTCAATTGTTAGAAACTCAAGATTACTACAACATAAGATGTTGACTCATCTTGTCTTTATCCCTTTATCAAAGTGAAACCATGGTTTTTTCATGGACTTCCAATGTATTCCATGATTTAAGTCTAAACTTAACATTGAAGTTTAATACCTGTATGGTTGGAATTTTGGATTGAATATATTGATTTAAGCTTCAGTGTAAGTTGCATGAATTTCCATTGATTAAGTTGTTCTTGTCTTGATGCTTATGGCACTTCCCCTCTCTTTCTCTCTTTATTGATGTTTTGCTTGTACTCTTCATGCTTCATTCATCAATAAAATTTCTCTATTTGCTGATAAAAAAAAAAGGGTAGTTATTTTCAAGTCCCATTTTAGAGCAACTTTACTCTGGATGGCCACAATTGTTATATTTACACCGTTTTGTTTATTCTTTCAGAAAGGGAGGCATTATGGGAGTGAAGATCTTTCTAGAATATAAAAACACCAAAAAAATTGAGGTAATTTGGCAAAGTTGTTTGGTCTAGTTGCTTTTTATGCATTCTTCTGGTGTTGGTTAATACCATAATCCACTTCTTTTGTAATTTTCTAATGCAAACATTTTGATTTGTACTTTACTTTTCATTTGTTTTAGCATGATTTTTTCCCCTGAAAATATGTCAGCACAAGAACTTGAAGAAGATGAATGAAATGAGCAAGTTGAAGATATCTTGATGAAAACTTTGGATTGATTATAGTTTGATTTTTCATTGTGCTGTCAATATTTTGAGGTATATATATTGCCATTCCCCTTTTCTCGTGGATTATTTTGTTGGTACAAAGGATTGAGTGTTTGAAAAATGATTCCATCAATGCCTATGTAAAATATATCTCAAAGAGTTCATCTGTTTTGGCAATTTATTTCAAAAGTCTAGTTGAGTCTATAATTGTTAGGTTAATTGAGTTTTGTACTAGTTGTTGACATAAATTTAGCAAAGGTTCACAGACCTCATCAGCAATTTATCAAAATTTTATAACAAATTTTTTTTTTAAATTTTGATTTTAACGTTTTATCGTTTGACTGGTACAGTTTTACAAATCCCTTGTATGGCTTCTTGGACGTATTGTGTTTAATGTGGGGCCCAAAGTTGAATGGCCTCTTGGGCTTCATATGGTCCAATATTGCATTGCCGTTCCAATTTTTCATACAAACAAATTATGTATAATAATATTTAATTGTGTATGCCGTGATAATTTGGCATGCTTCTCCTCTCTCTCTCTCTCTCTCTCTCTCTCTCTCTTTTTAATATATCTCATTTTTTTCATTAAATGTAGTTCGTGTATATAAATGATATATGAATTTATGATATGATAGTTCTAGAATTATTTGCAAGTCATTGATAAAATTAAGCATCTTATCTTTAAAATTATAATATATTTAACCTTTATGTGATATGTGATAACTAGTAGAGTAGTGGACTGTAGGTTAATATATTAGTATATTTGAAATATATTGAATTGGATCGTTAGAAACACATCATACAAAGTTGTTGCCTTTGATATAAGTCTCATATTCATTATTCACAATGATTTCTTAATCTCAAGAGAATAGTAGATTCGAGTTAATAAGGGTGATGACTTTGCGTAATTAGTGAGTGAAGTCTTTTGGATCAACGCTTTGATATCTTGGTAGTGTGTTAAATCATATAATTAATGTGTGATAGTGATATATGGTTACATCACAACCTTTGGGATAGAATTTTGAGAAGTATAACATTGAGAACATATTTTCAAGAAGAAATATACGTTCTTCATATTAGGGAAAATGATATAACATTTGTACTAATTCAATTGATTAATGACTAAATTTTAAATCCTATATTCTCAATAAATTGTTGGATTGAGATAGTAATCAGTTAAGAGTGATTAATAAATAGTGAATTAGGTTTTAAAAATAATTAAAAATTATTTTATCAGTATAAAATTTAAATTCTTATTATTGATATCTAAGTAGAAGGCTTCTTGGCAAAAGTTTTGTGAAAGTAAGTTTTTTTTTTTCTTTCTATATTTCACAATATTAGAGTGAAATTTTACTTATTTAGTGAAATTAATAAGTTATTAATTAATAAAAAATAATTAATTAATTGGAGATAATTTGTTATGTTTCTAGTCCCCTCCTCTTATCTTAGTGTTGCAAGCTTTTTATAAATCAATGTTTTCAGACCCAGTCCGTTCATCGAACAGGAAAAATATTCGGGTTACGGGTTATCGATTCAACCGTCGGGTCAATCAGAATTAAATCGTGATGTCATAATTATGTAATTAATAAATTTAATAATACATATTATTGATATTTTAAATTTAAAAAATTATACAAAAATTACTAAAAATTATATAATTTTTTTTTTACAAAATATGAATTTTTTTAATATGTAAAACTTAAAGAAAAAAAATGAAAAAATTTAAGCATAATCTAATAATTTAGTCTTCAATTACATAAAAAAAAAAAAAGATACAAACACTAATAATCATGTATAAAATAAAATAAAATATCACATGATACAAATATATAATACTGAAGTTTCAAACTTCAAGGGTTTAAAATTTTAAATACAATCTAAAATAAATTCAGTCAAAGAGCAATTCAACTCAGTCAAAATTCAGTCAAAAAATTGTATGAAATTTGAGATTTTAAATATACAAAAAAAAAATAATAATAATTGCAACCAAGAACCAGTGAACCGGTTGAATCAGTACCGGGTTAACCAGTTCAACGGTCGGACCGTCCGATTTTACCGGTTTTCTATTTTTAGAACAATTTTGAACTTAAAATAGGTTTATGATTTAAATCAGACCGTTTTATGGACTAATCGACGGTTCAACCGGTTGAACCAGCCAATCCGGTCCAAGTTTTAAAACATTGCTATAAATATGTGATATGAGAGAATATCTACACACAAGTAAAGAGGGAGCTCAGTGTTCTCTAGTAGACGGCTTGGGTAACGGGAAAAGAAAAAAAGATTTAGAGGGGTGAGAAAAGAAAGATTTAAATAATATTAAAATGATTTTATTCTATTCTAGTCTGATGCTTCAAAGATTGCACTGTTCCAACCCGTTTGGATGGGCATTTTCAAAGCCCAATACGTGATGTAAAAAAAAAAAATGGCAGGATGAGGTATTTGGATGGGCTTTTGGCTCAAAATGACGCTGAAAATGGAGTTTAGAAGCCGGTTTGGGCGATGCTGCTGAGACCAGTGTAGAGCCCAGACTCAATTTCTTGTTACAAATTTGTCCATCTTCTTTGCTTTATTTACAACCAAGCCAAAGCCACCTTTTTGGTCTTTTCTTCTTATGTTTAATTGGTTTCAGCCGTCTCTTGTCAAGGAAAATTTTTTAGTAGGTTGGATACAGTGAAGTGATAATGTGTCTATTTAATAATATTTTGTGATAATATATTTATTTAATAATATTCTGTCATGTATAATATGATATATCTTCTTTAATAGGATTTAGTATATATGATAAAGTGTTATTAGAAGGATAAATTGATATGTGGTGTAACAAACTTACTCAAAAATTCATTTTCTTGTCAAAGCTCATATATATTATAATATATATTATAAAAATATTATATATAATATATTATATATTGTCATAACAAACATATATATATATATATATATATATATAGGGTTAATTAGTTTTGAGTCCCTAAATAGGTTATTATATTATTATAAAATCTGTAGATATTTCCCATTCAAGGTGAAGGACTTTTGTTTTTATTTTTGATCTCAATCCATACCTGATGGCATATTACTCGTAATTGTTTTTTAGTAATGACACTAATACCCTAATAACACATTCGTTCAAAATAGAAACCCCCAAATGACATATCCGTGTAAAATAGAAAACTCCCAAATGAAAAAACCCTCGCGTTGCTCTCTATTACTCACCCAAATTTGTAATCCTCCATTATTCATAATCTCCATTGTTATCCAGTAAAGGTGAATAAAACTCTCACTTATCCCTATTTTCTCACTCTTTCATTCTTCCATATCTCTCCACACTACTTATCCCTCTAACTTTTCCCTAAACCAATTGCCACCGCCGATTACATTTACAAATAATTTATTTTAGTCTTCAACAAATCTGTGAATGGTTTAATATATATATATATATATATATAGAGAGAGAGAGAGAGAGAGAAAGAGAGAGAGAGAATTCTTGTTGATAATTAAGTTTGTTAAGACGAAGAAATAGTTATTCTATAGTGTGCCGAAGATGGCAGTGGTGGTGGTTCTCTGTGATGGTCGACTATGGCTTAATGGTGATGCAAGGTAATTCTATGGTGGTAGTGAGGTATTGAGGTTAAACTAGAGGCACAATTTTGGTTGCTTTGTAAAATTTTACATTGGTCTTACATATTGTAAAATTTTACAATCTCTTCCTTTTACTCTCTCACTAATTCTGTTTTCCTTTTTTTGAGCAGTGAGGCCCATTTTGTCAGCTACCTTGCAATATAAGTCCCTCATTCCAAATGTAATTTGTGTTAAAGTGTATTTATTTATAAAGCAACGTAAAGGTAAAATTTTACCCTTTCACTTTTTCATTAATTATTTTTTACTTTTTTTTTAGTAGTAAGGCTCATCTTGTCATCCTCCTTACAAGGAGCGCAAAGGTAAAATTTTATCCTTTCACTCTCTTATTGATTCTTTTTCACTTTTTTTTACTAGTGAGGCTCATCTTGTCTGCCTCCTTGCAATCTGAGTCCCTTCCAATTATAATTTATGTTAAAATATATTTATTCATAAAGCAACGCAAGTGTAATATTTCACTCTCAATGTTTAAACTGGTTTTTTTTTGTAATTTTTACTACTTTAAAAGACTCTTTTTGACATCCAAAATACAACTCAAAAAAATAAACAAAATTGGTAACAGGAAACTCATAGCAAAATTGAGAATTTCACTATTTTTTTTTTATAAATGTGAAATTTTACAATTTGAGAAATAATTTTTTTTTCAAAATTTTATATTACATACGTATCTTGTTTTATAAATTCGATTTTTAGAGTTCAAATATATAATTTTATTGAAAACGAATTTATATAATTTGAGTTATTGAATTTTAAACTTTTAAAACGCTTCTAGGAAGTTGGACAGAAGTTACGCACATCCAACTTCATTATTTTCAGAAAATAATAATAAAGTGAAATTTTTGTCCCATAAAATATGGTGAACTTGATTGGTAATTAAGCTTGAACTTATACTTGTTGATAATTTTATTATTTTTTATAGACCTCAGACCTCAGACCTATATATATATATATATATATATATATATATATATATATATATATCAACCAAAAGATATACAATAAAAATTAATTACTATTTTATTTAATATTTAATATTCATATAAGATATTTACAATAAAAAAATTATTTATAAAATTTTTTTAATTTAGTTTTATAACATTCAATAAACAATGACTAATACTATTTAGTAAATTATAAAAGACAAATAAGACATTTATATACTAAATGACTTCTAAATAATTTTTATCAAATATTTTTAATATTCTCATTCGAACACTCAGAATCTATCTTATTAAATATAAAACTCAACAAAACTGTAAAACTCAGCAAAACGAGCTCTTAAAAAAACTAAAAAACCGACTTTGCAATCAAAAGATTGCATAATCAATCATTTTTTATTTGACTTTTACAAATTTTCATCACTATTAGAAAAAAAGTGTAGTTGTGTGGTTCGGTACCTTTGGGATATTTTTGATTTGTTAATTCAGTGAGTGGAAAAATGAAAAGGAAAAATCTTCACCTAAGTCCCCTGTGATTTGGCCTAAGCTTGTTTCGAAAGTACACACTCACCTCACGAGATGCATTCCGTAAAACCCTTGAATGGTGGTAAATATGAAATTTTGGCTCCTCTTTTCTCTCTCTTCGGTCCCCCCCCCCCCCTTTTTTTTTTTTCTCTCTCTCTCTCTCTCTCTCTCTCTCTCTCTCTCTCTCACTTTCACTCTCTCTCCACCCATCTCGCATGTGATACAGCTCATGACAATCCTTCTACAGAAATCTAAAGTTCATATGATAAAAAAAGAGGTGGCGTCTCTTCTGATTTCACCCAAACACTTCTGGTTTTTGTCCCATTGAAATGGCATCTCTCCTTTAAGCTGTCTCTAAGAGCAGCTCCATGTGGTGTCATTTGATGTATCAATTTTAAAATTAGATACATATGTAAAAGTTGTTATAATGGAATGTTAGTCACTCTAATACGTGTATTGGACATGTCAATTTTAAAATTTGGCATGATGTAAAAAATGTTGTTCCAATGGTATGTCATTTAGCTTGTCAAAAATTAGCATTGAAAGTAGTTAGTGTTATTTTATAACATTCATAAAATGCAGCTTGCATATGCTAAATAAATGTAAGTTCACGCTATTTTATCAAATAAATGTTAATCGGATGTGGGGTACACAACTACGTTATCAAAGAGAAATAGTTGTTATACAAAATAATGACATTTTAGCATTGTAGTAGAATTATCAAAATTTGGCATTTTTATACTATAACATGTCAAATTATAGAATTAGTATAGATGTTATTGAAATGAAGGCCCATGGGCTAGAGACGGGCAATGTGGGACAATTTAACACGTCCCCTGGATCATATTGTCCTTGGAGGGAGGCCAGGTGAGTGGCCTCCTGCATCTAGCCCAAACTTGGCTCTAATACCATATTGAAATGAAAGCTCACCCCATGCAGCTCCTTAAAATAATGGAGTTAAGGAGAGGGGTCAGAAGACCTTATAGATAGCGCAGATGAGCTAGAGACGGGCGATGTGGAACAATCCAACAGATGAAATGACATTTAACATTAGAGATGCTCTTATATAACTTGCCAAAAAATGACAATATTATTTGTAAAATCACATTTGACACGAAGAGCATTTTGCCACATTCATGAAATATAATTATATTATATTTTCTGTTACTACTTTTCCACTTCTTTCTAATGAGCTGTGTCCCCAACCCGAATATCACAGTATCAGCAACAAGTAGCATGCATGGAGTTTAATTCCCCCTCTTCCTAAGCTCATATAGTCACAATAGAAACAACAGATATCGATCAATAATTTCAAGATTTTAGGCACCACGTTAATCAGATATAATATGACTCATTTTTTTTAGTGAGATATAATATCAATGACAGAATGTTATTAAAAATACACACAAATACATGTCGTACCAGACACACCCAAGAATTCCTCTCCACTGAAAAATATGCTTCCATATTTTGTTCATTTATAATATTGATTACTTTACCCTCCACCTACAAAATATGCTTCCATATTTTTATTCATTTATAATATATAAAGTGAATACTTTACCCTCCACCTCCACCTACA
The DNA here is from genome assembly GCA_008638375.1 of Nyssa sinensis. Classification (NCBI taxonomy): domain Eukaryota; kingdom Viridiplantae; phylum Streptophyta; class Magnoliopsida; order Cornales; family Nyssaceae; genus Nyssa; species Nyssa sinensis. Next base: position 21,745,872 of record CM018049.1, on the reverse strand, counting down.
AAATATGCTTCCATATTTTTATTCATTTATAATATATAAAGTGATGACTTTACCCTCCACCTCCACCTCCACCTCCACCTCCACCTCCACCTACAAAATATGATTCCATATTTTTATTCATTTATAATATAAGATTTGAAATAGGTCCATAAAATATTGTGGCAATTAGGATATTTTATATTTTAAATTTTATATTACAAAACTATCTTTTATTAAATGACAAAACAATCATTTCTTGCTCATCTTATACAAACCTTAATCTCTTTTGACAAGTACTAAATCGATAAGCAGGTCAGTTCTACCATAAAATTAATAAAGTAATTATTTTTAGTCTTTATTTAAAGAAATTATTTCAAATTTTATATATTTATAATATAATTAAATTAAAAATCTAAGAATAATATAAGTCTAATTTTACAAAAAAATAATTAAATAAATAAATTGGTAGAGTTTTATATATATAAATAAATATGAAATAAAGTATTAAAGATATTTATATATGTAATAGAGTTTTATAATATTAATATTAAATAAAAAATTTAAATTAATATTAAAAATGTATTATTACTTTATCACTTTAAACTTTAAATTATATAAAACCAGCCCTTTCGGCAACTCATGGAGAGCCATAGTTTTAGTAGTTTCAACGAATAAGTATCTGCCATAGATTTTTTGCAACTCCATTCCCTATCTATTTCTCTCTCTCTCTCTCTCTCTCTCTCTATATATATATATATATATATAGACTTCCATTACCTATCTATCTCTCTCTCTCTCTCTCTCTCTCTATATATATATATATATATATATATAGACACACACACACAAATACAGATCAAAGACGGGCAAAAGGTCGTACGATTTGTTCGCTTATTTTCAAATTAAAATTACAATTTTCTCCTAATAAATTAAAATTTAAATCTTATATCACTAAAAAAATTTTATGAGTCTTTATTTCACAAAAAAAAATAAAAAATAAAATTCAGTTTCAATTTTTTTAAAGTAAGATATGACTATTTTACAACAACATGTTCAAGCTATAACTAAATAGAGAATTTTTGTTAAATAATATTTTTGAGTTATTTTTAAATTAAAACTACAATATGCTACAAATGAATTGCTATAAAAATCTTATCTCACTAGAAAGTTGTATGAGATTACTTTCTGACAACAAAAAAAGAGTTCAGTTTTGATTTTTGTAAAGCAAGACCATTTAATCACACCATGATCAAACTGTTACTCAACTGAGGATTTTTGTTAAATAATATTTTTAGTTATTTTCAAGTTAAAATTGTAATTTGTTCTTAATGAATTAGTAGGCAAATCTTATATCACTAGAAAGTTCTATGAGTCTACTTTTTAACAAAAAATACAGAGCACAATTTTGATTTTTCTAGAGCAAAATATGGTCATTTTATCACAAGATGCTCAAGCTGTCACTCAACAGCGAATTTTTATTAAATTGTATTTTTGGACTATTTTTAAATTAAAACTGCAATCTGTTTCAAATGAATTAGCATGAAAATCTTATATTACTAGAACGGTGTATGAGTCTACTTTCCAAAAAAAAAAAAAACAGAACTTAATTTTGATTTTTGTAGAGCAAGATATGGTTATTTTACCACATCATGTTCTAGTTGCCACTCAATAGAGAATTTTTGTTAAATAATATTTTTAGGTTGTTTCTAATTTAAAACTGTAATCTACTCGCAATGAATTATGATGCAAATATTATACTATTAGAAAGCTCTATGAGTTCACTTTAAAAAAAACGGATCTCAGTTTTGATTTTTCTAGAGTAAGATATGCCCATTTTACCACAATATATTCAAGCTGTCACTCAAGAGTGATTTTTTGTTAAATAGTATTTTTGGGATGTTTTCAATTAAAATTGCAATCTGCTTCCATTGAATTAGCATGCAAATATATATCACTAGAAAGGTTTATGAGTTTACTTTCCAACAAAAAAAATGGAGCTAAATTTCAATTTTTGTAGAGTAAGATATGACCATTTTACCATAGCATGATCAAACTGCTACTCAATAGAGGATTTTTGTTAGGTAATATTTTGCGTTGTTTTCAAGTTAAAACTGCAGTTTGCGCTTAATGAATTAGCATGTAAATTTTATATCATTAGAAAGCTCTATAAGTTAACTTTTCAATAAAAAAAAGAGGAGTTCAGTTTTGATTTTTTTAGAGCAAAATATGGTTATTTTACCACAAGATGTTCAACCTGTCACTCAACAACGAATTTTTATTAAATAGTATTTTTGGGTTATTTTCAAATTAAAACTACAATATGCTCCAAATGAATTAGCATGAAAATCTTATATCACTAAAAAGGCCTATGAGTTTACTTTTCAAAAAAAAAAAAAGAGCTCAATTTCGATTTTTGTATAGCAAGATATGGTTGTTTTACCACATTATGTTCTAGTTGCCACTCAATAGAGAATTTTTGTTAAATAATATTTTTGAGTTATTTTTAATTTAAAAATGCAATCTGCTCGCAATGAATTATGATGCAAATCTTATATCACTAGAAAGCTTTATGAGTTCACTTTAAAAAAAAAATAGATCTTAGTTTTGATTTTTCTAGAGTAAGATATACCCATTTTACCACAGTATGTTTAAGCTGTCACTCAACAGAGATTTTTTGTTAAATAGTTTTTTTGGGATGTTTTCAATTAAAATTGCAACCTGTTTCCATTGAATTAGCATACAAAACTTATATCACTAGAAAGGTTTATGAGTCCACTTTTTAACAAAAAAAAAAAAAAAAAACAGCTCTTAGTTTTGATTTTTATAGAGTAAGATATGACTATTTTACCACAACATGCATGTTAAAGTTGTCATTTAATAGAGAATTTTTGTTAAATAATATTTTTTCACTATTTTCAAATTAAAACTGCAATATGCTCTCAATAATTGGCATGTAAATCTTATATCACTAGAAAGTCCTATGAGTCTATTTTTCAACAAAAAAAGCGGAGCTCGGTTTTGATTTTTCTAGAGTAAGATATGATCATTTTACTAAAGGATGTTCAAGCTGTCACTCATTACAAATTTTTTATTAAATAGTATTTTTGGGATGTTTTCAAATTAAAATAGAAATATACTCCTATTGAATTAGTATGCAAATTTTATATCATTAGAAAACTCTATGAGTTTACTTTCCAATAAATAAATAAAAAGCAAAGCTTAATTTCCATATTTGTAAAGCAACATATGACTATTTTATCACAACATATACACATTGTCACTCAATAGAGAATTTTTGTTAAATAATATTTTGGATTTTTTTTTAAATTAAAATTGCAATCTTCTCCCAATGAATTAGTATGCACATCTTATATCGCCAGAAAGTTCTATGAATCTACTTTCCAACAAAAAAACATGGAACTTACTTTCAATTTTTCTAGAGCAAGATATGTGCATTTTATCACAGCATGTTTAAGCTGTATTAGATAATTTAGTTTTAAATTAAAACTCTCACCTACTCACAGTTGAAAGAAGAGCGTGAACATAGCACAATTCCAAACCATGTTCCATTGGAAAAAATATATAAATAAACAAAACAAGAGAGAAAAAATAGTGATAGAAAAGCCTCTTTTTTTTTTGTTAACACGCTATACCGATTGTACTTAAAAATTTCTTGAAGTTTTGCTGTAATTTAAATTGAAAAATGTAAGTAAATATAATTTTTAGAATCTTTAATTATTATATGACAGAAAATAATTTCAAACTTTCAACACACTTTGTTAATCATTTGTTTTAAACTAATTGAAGTCTAATGAGTCACCTTGTTTTAAACTAACCCCACTTATATTTTCAATGTAATAGATCAATAAGATATATTTTTGAAAATAACAGGCTGAAACACATAATTACACAGTGTCACATAATATTAAAAGTATAATTGAAAATATGAACTGAAAATAGATAGCATTAGCAAGGAAGCAATCGTCTTTATTTTCGACCCTAATAATAATATCACCAGATTCTTGAGATAAAATATTGTTTCATTTTGTTCCCCATGCATTGCATGCTACCAATAGCTAGAAGTTAGAACGTAGTTAGAATGGAACGTGCATGTTCTTGCTCCACCCTCCAAGCATTTTCCACACGTGGATAATCCGTAAGGGTTGCACCAACCGCAAACCGAATCACGTAAACGCCTCCAATTACTGTATGACTTATGTACACTCGCCCTGATGCATTAACGGATTCCTGCAACTTGCGATTGAGCTCATTAGCACTCCCCTCCTCCAAAACCGTCTGATCATCGCCCACTGCTGGTGGCAAAACCCTAAAACAGACCATAGCAAATTATCTAGGCGCCGCAACCTCAAACCTCTTGTCCATGGCAACAAGACCTTCAAAATGTTTGGCCATATTGACATGGTGTCTTATAAAGTTTCTGATGTTAGCTGTGCCATAGCTTCGTAGGACAAGCCATAACTTCATTGCTCGGAACCGTCGGCTTAATGTTATTTGCCAGTTCTTGTAGTCCACCACTTGCTTTGAATCAGTGGCCTTGTTCTTTAAGTACTCAGCATTTGCCGAGAGGGCTCTGATAAGGGCACTTGGGTCCTTAACCCAAAGGCAGCAACAATCCAAAGTAGTGAAGAACCATTTATGTGCATTAAAGCTAAATGAATTTGCACCCTCAACACCATCAATGAAGTGCCGAAACTCCGGGCATATACATGCACTTCCTGCATATGCTGCATCCACATGGACCCATATGCCGTAATCTTTTGCAACGTCACATAGAGGTCCCAATGGATCGACAGCAGTGGATGAAGTCGTCCCGACGGTAGCACATAAAAACAATGGAACCAGCCCAGCTTCAACATCTGAGATAACTGCCGATCGTAGTGAGTCGGGAGATAGCCCAAATGCAGTAGACTTTGTGGTGGTAATGGATCGAATGTTGTTGGGGTTGATTCCGGCTATTTGAGCTGCCTTTTTGAGTGCAAAATGGGTTTGATCAGATCCGTATACGACTAGCTTCAATATGCTCTCTCTTCGAATTCGGCTTAAAATTTGCTCTCTAGCCGCGGTTAGAGTGCACAAGATGGCCTCACAAGTAGTCCCTTGTAAAACACCACCACCACCACCGGAGAAAAGGAAAGACTTCGGAAGGTTAAGCATTTTTGCAAGCCAATCCATGACAATGGTCTCAAGCTCAGTTGCAGCTGGTGATGCCATCCAATTGAATCCGACCACGTTAAAGCCAGTGCTAAGCATTTCACCAAGAAACCCTGCAATGCTTCCACTACGTGGGAAGTAAGCAAAGAAATTAGGACTTTGCCAATGTGTAATGCCAGGAATGATGTCCATTTTGATATCCTGGAGAATTTTTTCCAAAGGTTCAGAATTATTTGGAGCTGAATCTGGCAAACACTTTCGGAGATAATTCGGTTCGACTTGGCTTTGAACTGGAAAATTTTCAATGTTTTGATAGTAGTCGGCCAGGAAATCTATGATCATGTGCCCCTGCCTTCGGAATTCCTTAGGGTCTAGAGGGTTATGGGGGCTGGTGAAAAGGTTTTCAGGTTCATGGTTGTGCTAAAGAGTACCCATTTGAATCAGGGTAGTGTTGCAGGCTATAAAGAACCGTTTTATGGAAGAAGAAAATAGAGGGAAAAATAAACGTTGGTGTTTGGTTCATTGAGCTACATTTGAACGGTTTAAATAGAGTTGTTTGTTACGGTACAAGGTTTCGGGTGGAGATAAAAAAGTTCAGTTGTAGTGTAGTATTGTGTTATTATCATTAGGATGTGAAATTGATGTGAATATTATAGTAGAATACATATAAATTTATAAAAATAAAATATTATAATAAAAATAACATGAAATTACTGTATCACTCGACATTTTTACATGACTGACACTTTTATTTAAGTAGGTGAAGTGGTCCCACTAATTAAAATTTTAAAATTTGAAAGTTGGCTGGTAATCTTTGGTAGGAGTCAACTGGTGGAGCTACATTCATATTTCACTTGAGTGGGTCAAGTGACCCTACTGAGCATCTCCAAAGAGTGGAAATAGGATTATTTAACCCCAAATAGTGCAGTCATTACTCAATCTAAAATGAATTCAATTTATGGATAGTAATCAACTGAATGTATATATAAATTTCATGAAAAGAGAGAGGTGAAAGTCAAAAGTTAATTAGAAGAGAGAAAAATATAAATTGGTAGAAAGAGAGAGAAAAAATAGAGATAAAAGTATATTAAAATATAAAATAAATATTCATTTTAGATATCATTGTTAGAGTAATGTATAATGTTGAAAGTCATTAGTGCATGTATAAACACTGTAGCAGTACTCAAATAAAATTTTCGGATAAAAAATAACTTACATTGTCAGGATCCGGAACTCACCCTATGGGAATTAGGGGCCAATGACTAACACTGTCACTCAGACTGACTGTACAAAATTAAATGAATTGCACAAGAGTAATAAATTTTTTCTTCTTCTTTTAAGTAAGTGCGGAAGTTACATATATGCAACTTATTTGATAACAAATCGAACTCTATCAATCAGTAATAAGATTATTTTTGAATACAATTTCTATCATCATTAATCACTATTTAAGTTTAACATCATTTTTAGTGTCACTATGTCACAATATCTAATATTAACATTAACCTAACAGGATATGCCATTACTCGGAACCCGGCCTATGCACGGAGACTCGATTGCCACGGGCGGACCAAAAGCAGCGGTGCCAGATGGCGGTGCAGCCTTGAATATATTTCGTGGAAACATGAAATTTTTTTTTCTTTCTTTCTTTCCACATGTTCCCGGAACAGCCACTCACAGAACGGTACAATTAATAGACATACAAAGCTTGCTAAGTTTTTAAAAGTTAAACATATTACATGGTCATTGTCCTTAGGGACTTAAATACATAATTTGTCCAAAATAGAATGCTACAAAAAGATTGGCCAACTATTGGTCTTGTCATTCTCAAAAATGCTAATTTAGTGAAGAGCTCCTGATGCCCTTGCTTAGTATGACACAAGGCTTCCAATCATCTTTATTGCCTGAAAGAGTCATGGGTAACAAATTCATGTGAGCTTTATGAAAAATTCATGAGTAATTTCAGTACCTTGTCATACGTTTGCAACTGGTAGTGGGTTAGGTATAAGAGAGTTCATAAAACAGTTACTACTAATTGCTCGTACACTTCAGATACAGGATACAAGAATATTAAAATAAATAGCATGAAGCATTCAGGCTACGCACTTATTTCATCAAATATAGGATACATGAATCTTCAAAAACTTATAACACGAAACATTTAAAGCATTTGAGTAAAGCATTTAATATGCAGCAAAAATCTTGTAAACATGTACAGGATGGCCATTTAGTGGCCAAGGGAATTTAAATCCTTTACTTGTTAGCAAGATGGTAAAATCCTTTTCTTGTGAACAAGAGGATAAAAGTCATTTTTCTTATAAATAGGAGGATAAAAATCTTTTTTTTTTTTTTTTTGTAAACAGGAGAATAAAAATCATTTTCTTGTAAACATGAGAGTATGACCATTTATCATTTTAAAAGCGAGGCCATTTAAAAACCATTTTTCATGTAAATGTGGGTTTGAAAACCTTCTACCATTTATTGCCATTCTTGTTTTCACTTTTTAATAGAAGAATCTGTTTCAAACCGAACCTTAAGTTTAACAGATCAGTAGAGATATCTCATGCTTGGGAGATAAACCTTTTACTGAGCATTTACAAGATTTTGAGTCCCAGAGGGTCTCAATAACTCGTTATGTTTATGCACAATTATCTTGCATTACCAATTCGTAAACATGAAGCAATTAAAATATTTTTTTTTTCAAATAGATGCTTTTCAAGAGCATTTAAATAGAGCTTTCAGAAGTACTTTAACAGAACTTTCAGAATACTTGGAACATAAAATTTAGGAACATTAAGACATAGCTTTCAGAATACTTAAAACAAAATGTTCAAGAACATTTAAAACATGGCTAGAATGAAAGACATTTACCTTTAGATAGGCATTTAAAACAAATTTTGAATTTAAAATAGACATGTTACGGTACGAACTTATAAACAGTCAGCATTCAAACAAGCTCACTTGCATGTCAAGATAATATATAAAAACAAAGACAAATAACACATTTGAAACATGAGTCATATAGATACAGGAATTTGAATTTAAAACACTTTAAGAATCATGGAGTTAAAACCTCTAGTTCAAAGTATAGGATTACTCACCTTGATTCTCAGAGTTGGCGCTACTGGTGTGCCTTTCCCTTTCCCTTGTAGTTCCTAAGAACAATTGTGAAGAATCTAATTAATTCGACAGTTAACTTAAATCTTCACCTATTTGGTGTTCTTAATTTACTCATAAACCGGGTGAATCCTAATTTCCTAAGATAGGCCTTATTTCCTTTAAATCGAATTATTCATAGTCAAGTCAGACTCTTAGGAATAATTTAATAAACTTTTATTTTCACGTGTCTTATATTTTAGTACTTGTTTTGATAATATGGACTTTACTGTTGAGTCCGGAACGTAAAAAAAAGTTAATGTAGACCTTCTTGGACTTCTATTTAACTTTAGCCGTTGTTAAAGGTAAAATGATAATTTTATATTTTACGTGTTTTAATTTTTAAGATTTTGTCTCATAAAACTAACCTTGTCGTTGGGTCCAGAACACTAAAAAAATTCAAAATACACTACCCTTTTATTTTATTTGGGTAACGAAACATTTTACTATAATTAAATTATTTTAATTAATAATATATATTTATATTATTCAATTTATATCACAAGTGCCATGGTGGCATAATGGCACACGCTTGGCATTTTGGTTCTTCAGTGAGTGAGAGGTCTCTGTTTCGAACCTGGGGAACTGCGGCTCCCCTTTATTTTTTTGATTTTAAGTTGGCCAAACAGCGGACAAGGGTGTAGAACATGGATAGGTTATCCTGTTCCGAACGTGGTTATTAAATCAAGGCCTCTTACCGCGTAGCCAAACAAACCCAAATCCCATTTTAATTTAAAACTAGAAGTCCGAAACGACGCCATCCTACTTATCCATTTGTGCGGTTGGGCGGGTTCCGACCTGAACCCGAAATCGACCCAACACTATTCATCTTCTTCCCTATTCATCCTGCCATTATTGTCCTAATTTATAGAATTTTAAAACCCTATTTTGTGTAGTTTCAAGTAGCCATTTCTTTTGCTTTCAATTTTAAACGACTCTTAAAGTTCTAATTAAGTTTTTCTCGTCGATTTGGTGCGTCAAATCGAGCCCAAAAACTTGTTCACCCTTAAACATGGCATACCTGCAACTCCGTTGTACATCCTCATTTTTGCACCAAAATTCATGGGGTTTGTTCTACTATGATCGTCTCATGATGGGGTTTAAATCCTCGTTCTAAAAATCGAGCTTAGAGCTCTATTGGTGAAGTTGGGTTTAAAACCCGAAACCTATAACTAGGTGTTCCTTATTTGTTTTTGGTCCATTTGGAGTGCTTCCAATTGTTTTGGAATCCTTGTGGCTTTTAGATCAAGCTCCAAGTGGTAAAAATTGGTTTCTTACTAGTCGTTTCAGACCCACCTTCTTGGTGGTCATCAATAGTGAATTTTTGTGTGGGTTTTTGTCTTAGGCTTCCTAGTTCTATTCTTTTCATTCCCAACTCATTTTACAACATCAAAAAACACCATGCATTTGCCCTAGGCTTATTAATAGTATGTAAACAATGAAGCTTTTTCTAGAGAGAGAAACCTTAAGTTTAGGTATTTTTACCTTTGGGTAGTGGGTTTCTCCTTCCCTCCTTGCTTGGTTCGGATCCTTTAGGCTTCTTGTGCCTTGATCAATGCTTGCATGCAAACTTCTCTCTTATTTTCCCTCTCTTCTTCTTTTTCTTCTTCTTCTTCTCCTTCCTTCTCTCACTCTAGCCCCCCCAACACACACACACACACACACATGCACTAAGTCAATTCTGACTTCTCCCTCTTCCATGAAATATACACATATAGTATATATATATATATATATATATATATATATTTGATTAGGTGTTGCATGAAATTTGATTGGGAAAGGCAAAGGTCAAATGATGTGTTAACACCTCATGTTTTGAGCATGCAACTATGGAGTTTTCTATGGTTTATATACATATCTAGTGGGATATGTATAGCACAAAAGTCTTATAGCCTAGTTGATTACTTTTTTTGGTATAAGTTATTTCCTACTTTATTGGTCTTGAGTTCAAGACCTTGGACCATCACTTTTGGCCTATTTTCTTTCTTTTCTTTTTATTTGCCTTTAGTTAGGCTTTTCTATTTTTTCCCATTTTCTTATTGCATTATCTTTATTTCTTCCTCATGTGCTTGTGTTTTTATTATTTATTTTCTTCATGTATCGGTTTTATTAGCCATAAACTTATTATATTATTGCCTTCGTTTTCTTGATGTAATTTTTCTTAACTCTTATTTTGCTTCTTAAAGTCTCTAATATTTAATTATTTACTTTAGTATCAATTAAGGCTCGAAGCTATACACTGTCACAGTTGCCCATAAGCATATCACTAGCTCCACTAGTCGCCATCATTGCGTTTCCTTCCATATTGTGTTACCTGAAAAATTGTTATAATTTTAAAGTGAGCTAACTTAGTTTAGTAAGTAAATCCTTCACCCTCTCATGGGTTGAACAAAGTGTACAACAAGAGAGTAATCACAAGATTTCAAGTTCAAAGGAATTGGCCACCAAGACCAAATAACATAGTTCACAAAGAATTTACAATACGATATGAATGACTAAACAAGTCAAGAAGCACAAATCTATCAGCATATATCATTTAGCTGGCCAAATCAAGGGATTCAATTGATTACAAAGATAAGCATTGTCACGCCCCGAATTTCCAAAACTCGGGGAGTGAATGAAAATGAATTAAAATATAATTAAATGGATTTTTTTAAACTTAAGCTCTGATACCACGTTGTCACGCCCCGAATTTTCATAAATTCGGAGTGGATTTATTAACTACAAAGATAAATAAATAAATTTAAAATATCCTTTAATTCTCAGCGGAGAAATTCATTATTCCATACTCTAAGGTCAATAACCAACAGTAGAAAAAAAAATTTGAGAATTATTTGAATCCAATCTGAAAACTTTGTTTAGGCCTTTATACCTTTCGTGGCCAATTTCACCCAAACATATTTGGAGTCTCAAAGTGCAAATATTTTTAAACAAAAGTACTCGTCGAGAAAATTAATTTAAACTTTTGAATCACTCAATTCAGACTTAAAATGAATTTATATGAAAATTGAAAAATTTGAACAAACAAAAAAGAAATTTTTGGATGAACAGCAATCTGGAAACCAATAGCTAAAAGTGAACAGTAACATTGAAAGTTATTGTTCACTTGGAGCAAAATTTAACTTCAGAAAAAATGTTGCGCCTCACCTTTTGATTTAAATTGATGTTTCTCTCAATCTACAGATCCAAATATAATGAAATTTGTGCCAAAATATTCTTTATTGAGTCTAGTTTCTATACCATTTTGAATCACTCAAAAAGTCCATGCAAAACTCAAGTTATGATGAAAATACTGCCCATAGGTTAGATTTTTGCACACTTGAAACAAAATTAATACAACTTTCTCATTTTAAAAGCTTTCAAAGTCCATGATATATAAAAAAGAAAGCTAAGGGATAGACCTATCTATAAATTTAAGGCACTTTAATTAATTCAAAAAGACCAAAAAGTTATAGTCTCACAAAGTGGGCTGATTTGCAGAAATAATTTTGCAGAATCGAAGTTACGGCATGTTGTATACCATTTGATATTCCTTCTAATTCTTCAAGCTATTTAACCCCAAATTTTTTTTTTTTGGCACTCTTCCTATTCATTTATAGGCATTTTACATACCTAATGATTTTTTTTTTTTTAAATCACAAAATTTTGACATGGTCTTTTTTGCTTTCCAAGCATTTTTTCACCTAATATTTATAATGCTTCATATAAATAAGGATTTATACATTCCATCTTCACTCGATGGCTACAATTTTATAGAAATTAAATATACATCATTTAATTATATAATCTATCATACATACACATGTACTTTGAACTTAAAGGTCACAAACTTCATATTCATTACAATATATAATGTCTTATCCATTGTTTTCATAATACACTAAATTTCTACATGTTCATTTCATATGGTTTAGGGCTTATGCCCTTATACAACTCAAAATATGCCCCAAGGGCAAAAAATCTTTCGTGATCCATTTCTCCTCCGCTCTTCAAGACTTCATCAAGTCTCAAGTACCAGGATCCTTATCTGTAATATGATATCTCACGAGGGGTCAGCTCAACTGCTGGTATGACATAATGCTAATGCAAGGAACAAAGTTAAGGCGTGGCATGTGCAAGTGTACATTTATAATCTACATGCCTTCCAATTTATCAACACCTATGCAATGGTAATATGCGTGACACACTCATGCAACTCTATGCCACACCCATTTCTTATTCACGAATCGCTCCCGTTGGGTCAGAGTACCAATGTCTCATTCACGAATCACTCCCGTTGGGTTAGAGCACCAATGTAATGGCCAATTTTGAGTTTTTCACCACAGGATCTATACTCTCATAATGCATAGCACCAAAGTGCTCAACCCACACTATGTTTTCAAAGAATTACCATATGCCAATATGCCTTGATTTTTTTATGCAATGTCAATGAAGCATTTTATCAAACACTTGGCATACACCTTAAATCATGTATCATTCATAAAGTAAACTCCAACTTTCAACCCACACAACATCTTCCACATGAACATATACTATACACAATCAATTTAAACACATGTTCATATCACATGTTCAAGTCACCTGTTCGCAATCCTACCAATTCTCAAGAACACATAATTACACAAAACATCAATGCATCAAACAATCATATATTCCAAAACACAAGATCTATCAATATGAATACAAGCCACCATGTAATAATTTAAACACATATGTAAGCTACATCTTCATCATTGTAACAATTCTCAAAGATTACAAAATATATAAAGTACCAACACATTCAATAAATCGTAACTTTTCAACAACAAGATTTTGTCTACATGAATATAAGCTAGAATATAATAAATTATACATATAGTCATGATTCATGTTTATCACTTTACCAATTTTTTAAAGAATACAAAGAACACACAAGTACATAAACAACCAACTCTAGGTTTTCAAAGCAACTAAATCCTAAGTGACTTTTTAACAGCAAATAAACATATAAATCATCGAATCAACTTATAAAACACAACTAAACTTAACCCTATTCCTTATTTAGCAAAATATCATACCTAAAAGAGTTTTTCTCAACCCTAGAGAGTTGTACTCCTTGTGTAGCCGAAAAAATTGGTGAGAATGTAGCCCTTGACGTGGGGAACAACTTCCTAGAAGGAAGCCTTGTGAGATTCTAAGGCTAGAGATGTGTTTTGGTGGCTTGAACTTGGAAAACCCTAGGTTTTCTCACCTTTTGTCTCCATGAACGAGCTGCAACTCCTTTCTCAGACCAATTCTGTGATTTTTTATCTCTAAGGGGTTGATTTTATAGTAAAGGGGCAAAGGGGCAAAATGACCTTTTTACCTTTAATGAATCCGGGACTCCGTTACACTACAACTCGTCCCGAAATGTCTCAATTCGATAATTTGCTTTAGCCAAAGTTCTTAAAATAATTTTAAATAAAAATTTTCAAAAAAAAATTATTTTCACCTGCGCCCAGATTTGGCCGGTTCCACCCGGGATGCCTTTTTGGTCTAATTTTTCAAACTATCTCTGATTAGGCTCAAATTCACACAGGAGGTGTATTTTAATATTATAAACATATTTATCTTCTATGGAACACTCAAATTATGCTCCTAAACATGACTTATGCCTAAATGATGCATGTAAAACGCCCTACGGGCAAACAGTGTATGAATAGTGCCCTACCGACAAAAATAAAGAATTTATCCTGATTTTTCAAATCTCTACAAGCCTTATGGGTGTATTTATCATCCAAAGGTGACATCACTAAGTAAACAAATGGTGTGGGATCAAACATATAGAATCTTAGGTCAAATAGATATGCAGATCTGGGTCAAATGATTATACAAATCTAAGTCAAATAGATATAAAAGTCTGGGTCAAGCAAATATAAGAATTTGAGTCATAAGAATCTGAGTCTAATAGGTCAACAATTATCGTGCGACATCAAACATATGGAACGCTGAGTCAAATGAATATGCAAATCTGAGTCAAATATATATGAGAGTCTAAGTTAAATAGATAAATAACCATAGTGTGAGATCAGACATATGAAATACTGAGTCAAATGGATGTACAAATCTGAGTCAAGATAGATATAAGAGTCTGAGTCAATAGACATAAGAATCTGACTCTAATAAATCCATAACCATAGTGCGACATCAAACATATAGAACACTAAGTCAAATAGATATATAAATCTGAGTCAAATAGACATAAGGGTTTGAATCAAATTGATATCAGTATCTGAGTCTAATAGATCAACAATCATAGTGCGACATCAAACATATATAACACTAGGTCCAATGTATATACAAATCTGAGTCAAATAAATGTAAAGGTCTGAGTTAGATAGATATACAAATCTGAGTCAAATAAACGAACATAACACGTTTAACTGCCCAAGTCAAAAGAGTTCAATCGAATACAAAGATAAGTTTCGAGGGCGTATTTCACATCTAATAACAACGTTATCAAAATTAACAAAGGGTGTGGAATCAAATATATAGAAATTGAGTCAAATAGATGTTGTCAACAAATAGGGGTAAAACAACACTCATCTAGGTTTACCCTAAATAACACCAAGAGCTCTTATCCAATCATGTTCTCATCTGGACTATGTGTTGGGTATCATTCCTAAGCATTAACCCGTAGGTCATCATCATCATCACAAAACGAGCGTTATAACTAGCACAACCCCGGGTAGTCACAGATAGCATAATTAGACAAAGGATTTCACAAGGTATGTACATATACATGAGTTACAAATGTCCACAACAAAAGAGATCACAATGATCACAGAGATAAGATATAACCAAGGAGTCAAGGACTCATAGATATTCACAATCAATAGGATCTTAACAGATTACAACTTCCACTATATGGAAATCATAGTGAACAATAGGTTGTGAACTCAAAGAAATTTATTGATGCACAATTTCAAGAAATAAGGATTGGTAGTCATCCAGGTAAGCCACATTAGTAGAGCAAAAATTCACACATTAGGGTTTATGTTTACTTACATTAGGTTCTTGGCATTACATTCCCCTACTGGTACCATAGTAGCTATCCCATAACCTTGTTCCATTTTTTCGTCATTTGGGTGATCCTATAATCATGGATAAAAAATACATTGCATATTGAATTAGTATTCATTCTAATTTCAATCATTTTTATTCAGCATTTTAAGTTCTTTTGAACTTAATCTAATTGATTAAGAGGTTCTCAAATTTTCAATTTTAAGATTTCTTATACTTTATAACTTATTTGGCTTTTCAGGGGCATAATGGTGATTTACACCTGAATGTCCCATATTTTTTTTTCGTCCACGATTTTACGTATTCAGACTCCAATTTTGAGTCTAACTGGTCCTTATAACATTTACATGGACATTTTAATTTCATCTATACACTTCTAGTAACTTCATTAAGTCTTAGGGACATATTCGCTATTTTTTAGTTTGTTACCTAATCTAATTTTTTTTTTTCAAAAGGACGTCACCGTCGAGTTCAGAATGTCGAATATGATTAATTTAAATTTTTTCGGATCTTAATTAGCTTATTTGTGGCTTATATTAAGCTTAGAAGCATTTTTATAATTTTATGCTTTCACGTGTCACATTTTTTAGTATTTTTTTTGTTGCTAAAATATACTCCACCGTTGAGTCTAAAACGTTAAAGAAAGTCAAAATATGCCATATTTGACATTTAACTGACTTTTGGCTTACTAAGGGCAAAATGATAATTATGAAATTTCACATGTCTATATTTTCGGGACTTCCTTTCATAAAATGGATCTTGTCATTGGATTTAGAATGTCCCAAAATGCTAAAGTATATATTTTTATAGTCATCGAAGTTCAATTGGTCACTTAATTAATCATTAGGACATATTTAAAATTATTTCAATTTGCCCGTATACATTTTTTGGGATCTAATGTCACAAATCAGACTATGCCATTGAGTCTGGAAT
This sequence comes from Nyssa sinensis, assembly GCA_008638375.1. Lineage (NCBI taxonomy): Eukaryota > Viridiplantae > Streptophyta > Magnoliopsida > Cornales > Nyssaceae > Nyssa > Nyssa sinensis. The sequence goes on along the minus strand of CM018049.1, from coordinate 21,729,588 downwards.
GCTCAAAAATATTGGGTTAGACTCTTCTTTTATTCTAATTGTCCTTCATTTGGCCTATTTTTTACTCAAGGGTATTTTGGTAATTTTTTATAATTAAAGGGATTTAAAATTAATGTTTAATTAATTGCCTAAGCCATTTCGTAAATAACATAAGGTTATAAGGTCAATTTGTAATTATTCGAAACTATTGGGGGTTATTTCATAATTGACAGAAAGGTCTGGAGGTCAAAACACAACTTTAGAAACTTCAAAATCCTAAACCATCGGGTTCAGTTAAGTTCCAAGTGAACTGGTCCAAAAGGGTTGAGAACCAACCGATTCTGTCCAGATCATTGAATCATGCTGACTTCAGCCCTATTTATATATATTTTTTATTCTTTAGGCAAAACGACGCCGTTTCAATAAAGTCCAAACCCATTTAAGTGTCCGATCAGGACCCAACCCATATAATGTGCTTTTTCTTTATTTTTTCGACGAGGACTTCGGTGTCGGCGACCGTCACCGATCATTTTTCAGCGACCAAACTAACAACGTTTGAATCCTTTTTTTCATGAGGATTCCAATTCCAATGTTTGTTTCATGATTTAGTGGGTTCATAAACATGAAATAGAAGGTTATAGTTGGGATCCGGCGAGGGCTTGACTTTCCGATAAAGGTATTGTTTCCTATTTCGTAGAGTTTGAGTCATTGTTTTGATTTTTTTTTTATTACTATGGGTTTCTGGGACCGTAAGGATTCCTTTTTCGTTCTTAAAATAGGAAAAGAACATATTTAAATTCTTCCATTGATTTTCACAATCGTGATTGTGATCTCTTAGTTCTAGCTTATCCCGACACCATTTGTTTTGATTTTTCTTGCATTGTTCCCCTTTTTTTGTTTTTATTAAGTCTTGATACTCGAGGCTCGTTTTGATTCAAGTATTTTTTTGAAGCTTGTTTCAAGCTCTTTAATGGCAAACTGTTTTGCATGCAATGGTTTTTGGCCCTTTTGGGCTTACTTTCCACGACAATCATACTCAAAATAATCTCAAAAATTGAATTGAAAAGATAGCACAACCTTACCTTACCCGGATTTTTATTTTTTGGCTATTTTCCCATTTTGTCTTTCTAGCTTTTAGTCCCCCTTCTTCCAGCCCTTTTCTTCCTTATTTTTTTTGTTCTTTCTTCCTTCTTGGATTCTAAAGGTTGCATGCAACTAGTTCTCCCTCTCTTGTTTTCCTTCATCTTTTTCTCTCTTTCTAGTCGACATAATACGCACACAAGTCTGTTTTTCCTAACATACACGCAACACACACATAATATATATATATATATATACACACACACACACACACATACATATATATATGATTGTGTTATTGCATGAAATTTAATTGGATGAGGTGATGGTCCAATGAGGTATTGACACCTCAACTTTTTGCATGCAGAAATATATGCATATTATTGTGTATATACAAATCATGTGGGTTATATAGCATAAAAGTGCTTGTAACCCATGCCAGTTGGTATCCTTTTTAAAGACTTATCCTTACTTTGCACAAGGTGCAAGGTTCAAAACTTGGTATAAGCATTTTAGGTCATTTTTTTCTTCTTTTTTCTCTTTTTATGCATTATATTGCATATTTAATGTGTTTCTTGAACTCCCAAAATTATATTTTAAATATCATAAAAGTCTCTTGGAATTGTTGCAATACTTATTGATTTTGCATATTTCATCCACGCATTACTAGTCTTGTCTTGGTGTATTTTAATATACTTTAATTATTCCAAAAGTCCATTATAATTATTGAAAAAATCTTGATTAAACACACTTCATTCACGTATTACGCTAGTCTTACTTAAGTGTATTTTGTCCATTAGTTTTTCATAACTATTTGTATGTTAATTCTCGATTAACACTAATGTAACTTGTTATCAAGTTATGACCGTTGGCATTAAATCACCTTTTTAAAATTGGTCGTCTCCAATTTAGAATTAGTTGTTCTCATTTAACACTTTTACTTTCATATTTATAGATTCTTAGTCTTAATTAGATTTACACATAGTTAATAAATAAATTAATTTATGATAATCATCATTATTCTTAATTATTTTACTTAATTGAGTCGAGATGTTACATACATTGTTAAAGTTGTTCTTATATTTTAAGAAGGTTGCAAGTATATTACGGATTACAGAATTTTATTTATACATTTATTAAAATTAACTCATCTAAACTTAAAAAATTAAGATTGAAAAAGATAGAGTTGGGTCAATTCTTTTTATTGAAAAATGAATTGAAAGTTTATAATATAAAGAATTAGGGATAATTGGATTGAGATTCCTGAAAAAAATTGAATTGGAGAGGAGTTGAATATAATTCTCAGTAAAAAGAAGAAAATTAATACAATTTTAAAAATTTTAAAAAAAATTATAATTATAAAAAAATATCATAGAACGTTATTGTAATTTACTAGCAAGAGTGATCAATCCGAGTAAAAAAAATTATTGAGATAATTACATTTACCTCTCCTGAAGTTTCTGACAATTATAGAAACCTCTTTTATGGTTTCGAAAATAACATTGTCCCCCTGTCAGAACTTATCTCCAAACGACGTTAACAGAGTTGAGTCCATTTACCAAATTATTCTTATATTTTAATAATATTTTTTTCTTTAGTCTTCCTCTCTCTCAATTGCAGCACTTTCTCTCCCCACTCCCACTCCCACTCCATCTCACTTTCCTCTCTTTCTTATTTTCTCTATCCAGAACAACACGGGTCAAAATTGTCGCTGTCACCACCACCCATGGCCGCTCCACCACCACCGCATGTCACCGCTCTACCACCAAAGAGCACCAACAGAGGCATTTCAGATTGAGAAGAGAAAGAAGAAAAAGAAGAGAGAGAGAGAGAGAGAGAGAGAGAGAGAGAGAGAGAGAGAGAGAAAAATAATCTCAAACCAAAGGAGATACCTACTGTCAGCATCGCGTTGCCCCTGAGGTTTTTGTTGTTTAAAACTTGGAGGTCAGGGTTTGATGAGTATTGTTAGGGGAATGCAGAGATCGATACGCGAGGAGCAAAGGGTAGTGGGCTGGAACTGTGGTTCAATCCAAAAATAACACCAATTTACAAACCCAAGCCGATTCAAATCCTTCTTTCTTCCACACCAGACCAAAATCCACTTCTGAAAATCGGTAACCGAAGCCCCGAAATCCCTGAAAATTGTCCAACAAGAAAAAAGAAAAAAGAAAACCTATTCAGATATAGAGAAAATTTGGACATTTTATGAAAATAGAAAAGAAAATTTAAAAACCCCAATTGTTCATCATCAATTCTTCAATAAATTAAGCAAACCCTGAAACGCCAATGAAGAGAATTGTGATAAGACCTAACGTTATGTCTGTATTTGCAACGCCCACTGATCTACCCCAGCCTCAGGTTTCATGCTAGATTAAGAGAGAGAGAATATCGATACGCGAGGAGCAGAGGGCAATGGGCTAGAACTGTGGTTCAATCCAAAAATAACACCAATTTACAAACCCAAGCCGATTCAAATCCTTCTTTCTTCTACACCAGACCGAAATCCACTTATGAAAATCGGTAACCGAAGCCCCGAAATCCCTGAAAATTGTCCAAAAAGAAAAAAGAAAAAAGAAAACCTATTCAGATATAGAGAAAATTTGGACTTTTTATGAAAACAGAGAAGAAAATTTAGAAACCCCAATTGTTCATCAGCAATTCTTCAATAAATTAAGCAAACCCAGAAACGCCAATGAAGAGAATTGTGATAAGACCTAACGTTATGTCTGTATCTGCAACACCCACTGATCTACCCCAGCCTCAGGTTTCATGATAGATTAAGAGAGAGAGAATATCGATACGCGAGGAGCAGAGGGCAATGGGCTAGAACTGTGGTTCAATCCAAAAATAACACCAATATACAAACCCAAGCCGATTCAAATCCTTCTTTCTTCTACACCAGACCGAAATCCACTTATGAAAATCAGTAACCGAAGCCCCGAAATCCCTGAAAATTGTCCAAAAAGAAAAAAGAAAACCTATTCCGATATAGAGAAAATTTGGACTTTTTATGAAAACAGAGAAGAAAATTTAGAAACGCCAATTGTTCATCATCAATTCTTCAATAAATTAAGCAAACCCAGAAACGCCAATGAATAGAATTGTGATAAGACCTAACGTTATGTCTGTATCTGCAACACCCACTGATCTGTCCCAGCCTCAGGTTTCATGCTAGATTAAGAGAGAGAGAATTTGGAGTTTAGCCCATGGAAGACATATCATTCAAACAAACCCATTTCAACCAGCTCAAGAAGAGTTGCAGAAACATGGAAAAAAACCAGATGATTTGAGTTTTCAAGTTGTTGTTTGGAAAATTTGGAGTTACAGATGGATGTGGATAACTGTGATATATATATATATGTATGTGTGTGTGTGTCAGTGTGTGTAATTACCTGCACAACGGGAGAGAGAATCCAGCGGCCTTCGCTAACCTTATGAAGTTTCTTGGATTGGCCAAGAAAGCAGTTCATATAATGTCTTCCATGGCCAAATTCAAGTGATATTGGATGAAATTTCTAGCAAAACAAAAATGGTTTTGTTCGTTTTTGTATGAATTTCAAAAGCTCTAACCTTGTGGATCTCAAAAATTACATATGGTGGACGAATATGAGAATAAATTTACTAGGGTTAGAGAGAGAGGAGATGTAAAAGAAATTTTATCTTTTTTTAATTAAAAAAATTATTATTAAAGTAAGGATAGTTTTGTTATTTAATCATGACTTGTAAAGAATAAAATTAATATTTAGACAAAAAAATTTATTGACATCATCAAATTCTGTTTGGTCAACTAATGATAATAAAAACTTATTCAAAATTGTGTTATTTCATAAATTATAAAAAATGTAAGTATAATTTATCTAAAATTGTTTCCAAGTCTGTCGCTGCAACTGTTATCTTTTGTGATGGTTGTAAATGAATGCTTGTCATCTTGAAGAAACTTTTAGCTGCGGAAGGCACCACGTGGAAGGCTGACTTCGTACCAATATAATGTCGCCACTTGTCTATAATAGAAAAGAAAAAACAACTCAATTTTCAAGACCCTCTCTCCTCCTTTTATAGAATGCTATACATATTATTAAAGTTTATTAAAAAGTGTTTATATATTGATGTGATAGTATAATATTGATTATATATCATAAAAAAAAAATATTTTATCCCACCTTTTAACTTCACTATGTCAGACCTCTCAATCATTGCCACATTCTCACTTTTTATTTAAATTTTTTTTATTTTGTGCAAAATCTCTTATAAAAAGACTGTTTTGATAAGTAGTAGAATTTTGACCACCGTAATTTATTTTTAACAAAATTCCCTCTAACATATTAATTTCTTTAATAATTATATATATAATATTACGAGAATAATAAGATATAATAGGATATGACATTATTATATATATATATATATAAATAAATGTCTGAGAGTACTTGAAACTTAGACGAGTGTGAAGTTAAAACAAAGAGTGAAGAAACTCAGCCGCTGGCGCAAGGTACCATGCCAGCCTTGCACGTGGGCACCTAAAAATTTGTCGTCACCTTGAATCCGGCATACCTTTCAATTCACACGCTACATCTACCCTTTTTGCAGACAATTAGTGTGGATGTGGAGCACCACACCATAGACAACCTGACTAGCGCGTACAAAGTGGTCGCCACACAACACACAGCAGTTCACATGGTACCACTGAGTAAGGGCGCAATCATTAAAAAAGTAAATAATATGTTCCTTGTGTCTCATAAAAATAATTTTTTTAAAAAAATTAACGTTTTAAAAAAGATAATTATTTAATACTTTCTTGAATAAAAAGATAAATTTATAAAATTAATTTTTTTTTCACATTAAATAGTATATTTATATTAAATTTTTAAAAAGGTGAATTTATAAATTTTACAATTATTTACATATTAACTTTTTTAAATTTTTTTTTATTATGGGACATCTCAAAATAAAATAAAAGATTTTTAATTTGGAACCGAAAGAGTAGTAGTTGAAAAGACTAAAAATATATGAATAAAAAATTTTGAATAAGGAGTAAAAAAAATATGAAATTAAATATGAAAAAATAAGTCTTAATTAATTTTTTTTATATATTTACTTGAATTTTTATAAATTTTAATATTTTTTATTTAAAATTTCTGAATAGGTGACTATATACACACATTAATCACATACAGAACAGAAAAAGACGAAAACAAATAAGTGAAGATGTACGGTGATTCTAATACATGAACTTGTATAGATAAATAATATATGTATATTTCAATGAATATATATTAGAACTTGTCTGGGTCATTTATGGAAACGCTCACATAACATTGACGAAGATACCACCTTCCACTCGCAACAATTTCTTCGTTACCAAAAAAAAAAGAAATTATGTGCACATATATTCCACACCTCCTTCCAAACCATGTTTCATATCTGAGTTCTAAAAGATTTTTTTAAACCAAACACATCTAAAATTTTAAATTCTAAAAAATTTATGTTATTTTAATATTATATTTTTTATCACATTTTTAACATGTACACAAAACTTTTTTTTGATAAATAAATAAATGCATTAAATAAAAAAAAATATACAAAATCAAAGAAATAAGCCTCTAAAATAAGCTTAGGAAAAGGGAGGATTTCTAAAAAAAGACACCCATCCCAGAGTTATAAAAGAATAACCAACTAACAGACAGCTAACAAATATGTGACTCTTGACTTGGAAGAAGAATATGATAGCTTCTCGGTCAATACAGATTTCCTGTTATGTTCAAACAATCGTTCCCATGGTGAAGCCACCCATGGCCGTATTGCAAAGAGAAAGATTTTGATAGAGCTGAGTCACACGCACGGGCCAAACTCGCAAGTATTCAACCTCACATTCCATCACGTCAGGAGCAGATCGACTCTTTTGCCTTTCAACAGAACACGCAAGTCCCTCCTTTTAGCACTGTTGCTGGTCAGAACCACGTACTCTCTGCCATGCTGCCTTCAAATATCAACTTTGCGTGTCATACACTTTACAAGATTGATGTGGATGACATCGACTCTTCAAATCAACGCCTTAATCATGTACCTTTGCCAGAAAGAAAAAGAAATGCGGCGGTTGAAAAGAGAGAGACTATATATGTCTTCTAATTATGTACCTTTGCCAGAAAGAAATTATGTTATTTTAATATTATATTTTTTCCACGTGTGCACAAAACTTAACCGAATAGACCGGGTTGATGTGCCAACAAACAAATGGATGACATCGACTCTTCAAATAAATGCATTAATAATGTCCTCTGAAAGAAAAATAAATGCAGTTCTTGAAAAGACAACGAGGGAGATGGAGTGGGGAGAAAATATTATTGAATAGATAACAATTTTAAAAAATAGTGTACTTAAATTATATATATTGAGTTAAATCCTAAACTAAGGTGAAAAAAAAATTTATTTTCTAAAATAATGTCATTCTGAACTTATTTATCAAAATAGGGTTATTTCTAAAATCGTCTTTTGGAAAGACGATTTTGAAATCGTCTTTCCAAAAGACGCTTTATTTTTGCTTTTTTTGGTTTTTTTTTTTTTTTGGCAAAACTGGCTTGAAAGCGTGTTTCCAAAACACGCTTTTAAAAGCGTCTTTCCAAAAGACGCTTTATTTTTTGCTTATTTTCTGTTGAAAGCGTGTTTTGGAAACACGCTTCAAAAGCGTCTTTTAGAAAGACGCTTTATTTTTGCTTATTTTCTGTTGAAAGCGTGTTTTGGAAACACGCTTTCTAACCAATATTTTTTTTTTTAATCTTTCAAGAAATTTGATGATTTTGGATGACATATCTACACTTGATTTCCTAATTAATCTGCACATAAAAATCAGGAATAAATATAAAAAAATAAACTTTTGTGATGACTTGGTTTATAAATTAAGAAAAAAATATATAGGTTAGAAGTTTCTTTTATCAAAGGCTGTAATAGAAACCCCTCAATGAGCTACAATTTATCTATGTTTTTAATTTTTTGTGATGACTTGGTTCAAAAAACACTTTTAATTTTTTTTTTTTTTTTTTTTTTTTTTTTTTTTTTCAGGCAAGCAAGTTTCTTGAGTTTCTCAATCTTCAAGCAATTCCAATATCACTGTTTTGCCCACTGCCCAGCAGAAACATTTAAAAGAAAGGCATATGAAAACTTAAAAATTAGGTACCAATTAAAAAATGTTGAACATTTCAATTGAAAAAGAGAAATGTTAAATTAATATTTTTTTTTCAACTAATTGACATGACATTACTCATTATTATTATTAGTTGTGAGAATTCAGAATCTGATACTTGAGAGGGAGAGAGAACATTAGATCTAATGAATCATACATTTCATTGAATGAAAGAAGCATCTATACAGCTCATTTGACTACTACAAGTGCATGTAGATGAAAATAATTACATACGAATTTAATCACAAATACAAGCAATTGTATCCATATCCAAAGACTCAATCACAAATACAAGCAACTGCCAATGATCCGAGCATCAATGAGATGAATTCTTGCTGCTTGGAGCTTTTGCATTCGCAACTGAAACAGATATTGCTTCAAGCTTTCCCAAACAAGATCTGTATACGTATAGATGTGAAGGTTTCAAAACAACATAGGCCTCCGCAACATTCTTCTTGTCTTTTGTTTCTTCAATAACACGATCCTGCAAAGCCATTTCAAACTCATTCTCCACTGCTTTCTGCACATCAACAGGACTAAAATGCGTATAGATGTGATGACTTTGCAATTTGCTTTTCCACTCAATATCATGTTCTGTACAGGACTAAAATGCGTAGTTATAAAATAAGCTCAAGCCTACATGCAAAGAGACCTGTCAAAAGTTGATTGGTTCAAATTTACCAAAATAAATAAACAAACAAATAAAAATAAAAGTCTGTCTCTCTATCAGCTGTTTATTCAGGACTGCAACAAATGATATTGTACACATTTCTCATGTTCATAACTGGCTTCAAATTCCCAATGATTTCATGGAACTGGGTGGAGCATCCAAGGGTTGGAGGCAAAGAAGGGGTCTTGTGCTGTTTGTGGCATCATGGAACTGGGATAACTGCTGTTGCTGTACCAGCTGGGATAACTGCTGCTGGTTCAAGGCCATAGAATTTTGATGCATCTGAGAGGTTTTGAGCCTGTAATTACTATAGAAAATTGAAATATTGAAGTCAAGCAGACCAAAACAAATGTTGAGCATAAAATAGAAAACCCAAAACATTTGAACAACCGGATCATTCACAAGTGGGTTTCATAAAAACTAGTCAAAAGGTGCAACATAAAAACTTCTTATAATAATCAACTACCATAAAACTAACAATAATATTAAAAAAAAATTCAAATTTTTTATCTCAAATTGACATTATATGAATTCATTGATGATATATTAAATACATCTTTAATGTTCTACTAATGATTCATTGCTACAATATTTGGAATATAAAATTTGATAAATTTTTTAAGACTCAATAATTTTAGTTACTGACAAAATTCATTATGCTTCCTACACAGAACTGCTAGCTGTTAATTTTCTCAGACTATCTCCTTTCAAGAACAACAGCATGTTTACCTTACAAGTGCAGGAAGAATTATCTGGATATTTTGGAGCTGGAGAAAGCACAGGTAGCAAGCAAGAAAACAAATCTAAGTTGAGAATCTCCATTTTTTCCATGAGAACACTTCCAAGCCTTAACTAAGCTTGGAACTGTGCCCAAGATTGTCACTCCAGCATCCTGAACATATGTAATTAAAAAATTAAACAAATAAAAAATAATATGGCCTTTGTATAGTGTGTTCATAAATCAATTGCAAAGTGGGGTACAATTAGTTTTCTTTGAAAATTTCATAAGATATTTGCACCAAAAATCGTTGTTCAACTTAACTCAATATTAAAAACAGTTTTACAGAACTCCTAGATCACCTGTATCTCAACTAATTCAACTTCACTGATGCATCACACAAAATTATCACTCAAATTTAGCCAGGTAAATTTGAAAAAAGACGATCATATTCAGGGTGGATTATGAGCCTCCAACGAAATATAAACTCACACAATTCACTAATAGAATATTGCACCAAGATAGAGCATGAATCTTCATACTTACATACTCCAAACCACCTAAAGCTGGAAACAGAAATTAAGAAACCCAATCTGATTAAGAAAAAAAAAAACTGAACCATCATCATTATCTAATAGAAGGCTGAAAGGAAACAAGAAGCAGGAAAGTGCAGACTAAGTGGTTCTGGTCAATCAATTGTTAATAAGAAGGTTGAGTCCTGTTCCATTGGTTTCCATATATGATATGCCATTGTTCCTTTGAATCAGCAACAAGGGTCATCAATTTCAAGCCCAGATAAACAGCATAATGATATGAAGGAGAGACATTGAAATACCCACATGAATCCTGGAATATTTGGTCTCAAAATTAGTGTTTCATTGCATTTTTTCTTGTAATAATAAAATCAAACAAATACAAGACAAGGAAAGAAAGAGATTTATGTTACCCAGAATACAAAGGCATTGAAGAAGGAAATTGGGCAAGTGTTTTACAAGCCTTTGTTCTTATAGGATGCTGAATGTAAGCATCCCTGCAGAAGGCAAGCAAATGTTTCTCTCCTCCTCTTTCCTCTTTGACATTCAAATGCTCACCATAACCACCAGCACAACAGCAACCCATCCATTCAATAAACCTAATAATTAACCCAAAAAAAGTAAGAAAAATTTGAGAAATATTAATATGGGTATTGTAGAATTAATTTATGTACCTTGAAGGGTCATTTCCTAACTTCCAAACAACACAGAAGTCCCATTTCTTGGTCTCAACAAGGGCTCTAAGGTTCTCCACTGCCCTTTCCAAAGCCCTCATGTCTCCTCCCTTTGGAACACTTCTCTGAAAACAAAGGCACATCTAGACGACAAGGGTAACTGCCTTCTCAACTGAAAGCATCATCCTAATCGGTATAAAATCTGGGTCAGAGGAATCTGATACCCGGCATGAAGCTGCAAAAGAATGCTTCAGTTATATTTTGGTCATCTCAAAATAAGCACCATCTTTGGTCTTGCAAACACAATGTTAATCGGTCATGCATGAAAGGAATGACCACCATCTGAGACAAACCTGGTTGAATAGTTGGATTATTTCGTGTTGATACATATTATAATAACACTAAAATTTAACCAAAGATGTATGTCCAATTTTACATAGCTCAATCATAAAAATTATAAAAGGAGTTTTGAGATGTTATCTACAAATTTGGCAGCAGGACACTAACATACTGTCAAACAAACAAGGAATTGAACAACTCCAACTCCATGCTTGACCTACAACTCACAAAGAAATTCATTTTATCAAATTTCTCAACTTGTTATATAGAAGATCAGTAAAGAATTTGTGTCTGTATCTATTATTCACCAAAACCTGAGCTGCACTATTTGCCATTGGATTATAGCTGATTGAGCATAGACAAGAGAAGGCCAGGACCCAGGTCCAGATTGGCAGACTACATCTGTTCGACGAACAATATATAATATTAAAAAGAGTGTCTGCTGCACAAGAAAAGGCAATAGCATTACATGGAATTAAAAAAAACACTGTGTTTCCTACAGGATCTTTATTGTACCACAAACCACTGTAGCAACAATACTAGTTGTCCAGAACCAACTTATGAAATCATAATCCTATGTTCGAAAGCAATTGTTCTTAAAAACAACCAAACTGGACAATTCAAGAATTACATAAAACATTCCCCCAAGTTGTTCCTACAAAAAGAAAGGTCTGTGATTCACATCTCCTGAAACCACAGTTGTTTTTCTTCTAAACTGAAGTTCAAAACTTTGGTCCAATGATATATCAGATTGAAATATCAGATTGAAGCATAACACAAAAATATACGTAATGGAGAACCTATATAGAGCAGCATCAAGTTGCAACAACCAAGTTAACCAAAATATTTCACGCATTTGGTTTATCAAAACCAGAAATTAGAACTGAACAACGGGTCCTTTCCCCACCTAACAGTCATGTATTTAAAAAACGTTCAGAAACAACATTCATGAATATAGCATTGTCATAACTATAAGCAAGCTTGAGAGCATAACCTCCAACAAAATCAGAAACCTTGACCAAAAAAAGCTAGCAGTTATACTTATCAAAAAAAATAAAGCTAGCAGTCACAAAAAGTGAATTGATCTTTAAGCGACTGCACACGCCATCGCTCTTAGAGAAAATGCAGAACAGGGGGTAGATTATATACATATCTTTACACAAACACACACATATATATGGGAGAATATTACTTACAGAACATGCCAGGGAAATGAATTTGTTCAATTTGTTTTTGATAAATTTTTGCAGCATGATCCATCATCTAGAATAGAAATTGATAAACAAACTCCTGTCCCCTCCCCCAACGCAACACACATGCACATCAAGTGAGAGAAGCCAAAAGTGAAAGGACAACTATATTCTTATCTAAAGAGGTGTTCCACAGATACAGAAATAAAATTGCACCAAATTATTGTATTTAAGAATTCACAAGTAATGTATGCTACACATGACACACACACTATCTAAATGTCATGGAACAAATATTAATGGTCAAAATGAGGATAGATGAATATAATTGAGAGCATACATTACTTGTTCTCGAAGCTCTTTTAATGTCATATCATAACATGAGAAATTGAGCTAATCAAAAAACGTCCAGAGGATAAACTAAGGCAAGGGAGGGGTGAACAGGGCGAGCAAGATAATAAATAATTCTGAACGGTAGTAGGCTAAAATGGCATTAAAACAAGTTTGCTTTTGATTTACAATTATTACTCAGTCAAAACCAACTAACACTATATATCAACTTACTACTAAATCTCCTTATAATACTAGCGGCAGTAGGCTACACTAGCATGCAAAGCATTACATTTCACAAATAGTAACTAGATCAATAGAATGTCATACTAACATGCTTTCCGTTTTTCCATTTTTAAAATTTGAAAGCATTTTGGAATATCATCATGACCAGGAAATGAAAAGGGTTCAAATAAATGAAAGACAAACGAAAGATGAATCTTCCAAATTCCATATATCCAGGTAACCAAAAAAACAAAAAACAAAAAAACAAAGAAACTTAGCAACCACTGTCTAGGTAACCAAATAAATTCTAGAAAGTTCACTCCTTTTCTAGAGGAAGAGGAAATTCAAAAATAAGTTTTCATTACCAATAATGAATTGGGATTTCCCGTACCAACATAAAAACATTATTAAAATTTTTGGGCATTAATCTTAAGCTAGACAAAGAATCACCAAATTCCTAATCTTAAGCTTTGAAATTCCTATATTTGGCCGTTGCATAAAAACTTGTATTGCTCTTCTTTTTTTACAAGTTGAAAAGAAGGCCCTAAACAGCCACTGTCCACCATCCCTAAAAAGGCCTAATTTTTTACATAAAAGAAGCCCTAATCTTTTACATAAAAGAAACCCTAATTTATTTTATAGATAAAATCCCTAAAAAATTTCAAGAAATATAAAATTACCTGAGAATGAAGGTATTTGCAGAGGTCTTTGAGGAAGAAACAATACTGGTTTAGTTTCAGAGAGGCGAGAAAGAAGATGGAGCAGCGACCTTTAACAAGAGACGGAGTCAAGACGCGACCTTCAGAGAGAGACGGAGTCGGGACCTTACTACGATGAGAGATACAAGAAACCAGAGAAAGAGATATGAGAAACGAGAGAGGCGCAGGAGAACCTGAGAGATGCAGAGAAGAGAGACGAATAGTAGAGACGAGAGACGCAGGAGATGCCAAGAGATACGGAGAAGCTGAGAGATACGTGCGTGAATGAAATAAACATTGAAATCGTCCGTGAATGAAATATTCATTGAAATCGTCTTTTGAAAAGACGATTTCGCAAAACAACCCCATTCTCGTAAATAAGTTCAAAACAACGGCATTCTTGTAATAAAGTTTTAAAACTACGCTATTTTGGTAAAAAATTCTATATATATTTTTAAAAAGAATTGTACCGTTTAAAAAACGTATAAAATTTAGACGTTTTTTAAAAACATCTAAATCTTATAAGTATTTATTTAGTTTCAAATTTTTAAATTAATTAAAAACGTATAAAATTAAGACGTCTTTTAAAAGTGTTTAAGATTAACACATTTTTGACAAAAAAAATTTCTAAAAGCGTCTAAGATTTAAACACTTTTAGAAAAGACATAAATTCAAAAAATAAATTAAAATATGCTTGAATCGGTTCAATAACTTTTAATAAGACCCGAGTCGGGTCAAAAATTCAAAACAGATGCATTAGTCATGTCAGGTTTGTAGTACCCACTTTCTCGATCTCTGGATCCCATGAGGGAACTCGACCGGGACCAGTACATATTAATTTCATTAAATTAATATAAATTAAGGATAAATTATATTTTTTTTTTGAAATATATGATAATTACAATAAATTTTTTTAAAATTAAATTGATCTTTTATATTTTATAAAATAATATATAAATATTTTTTTCAGTTAATTTTTTTTTAAAATAAAACTATTTATTTTATTTTTTTTAAATAAATATTGATATAAATTTTAAATTTATTTCTATATAAAATAAAAATGAATTATTTATCTCAAATTTGTTTTTAAATAAAAAAATTAAACAATCTTTAAAAAAACACTAGAATAAATTGGTCAAAATTAAAAAAATAAAAAATTAAAAAATAAAATAGACAGTTTCGTCATTTTAAAAAACAAAAATTGACAAGATGAGGGTATCTATATATTATTTTGTAAAGTAAAAAAAATCAGTGTAATTTTAAAAATCTAAAAAAAAAATCAGTGTAATTGTTAAAAATTTTAAAAAAGTCATTATAATTTACCCATTCAATTAATATACTTCAAATAAAACATTAGATATGTTAACATAACAAAAAAATTGAACACTAACAGAGAATTAGAAACATGTTTTTTTTTTCTTATATATTGATATACCACAAATTAACAGACCAGTCTCTATATGACACGTGTAATCATAGAGCAGCTAAAGCTTAGCCATTCATAATAGGTTTAGATACTAAGCCTCCAGAGTTACGAAGATTAAAAGCCCATGCGATCCTCAGACTCACCTTCAGCTCATAAGCCATACACAAGAGGGTTCCGAGCTCATTTCCTCCTTAAACATCCTTTCGAGCTAAGGATATGAGAACAATATTCAACAAGGAAACTGCTATTCATGGAGCGCAGTATTCAACTTGGTAACTGCTATTCTCCGATGATCAAATTCCTATATTCACGACTCCAAATCCTAATCAACTTAGGAGATCCACATCCTATAAATAAAACCCTAAGGTATGCTGTTACATTCATGCTGATTCAATTACTTTCAACATAGTTTATTGACTTAATAATCGGAGCGGCTACCACCGGAGCCAACCCGGTGGCCCTCTGATATTTTTCTTTGAGTGTTCGACAGACATAGGGGATTGGAGCCCATTGATCAGAAAAGTGCAGCAACAGTTTGGCGCCGTCTGTGGGAACGACAATCGTTTCTCACGAAAAGTTCCTTTCTTTACAAACGAACTTGTAGTCCTTCTTACCAAAGGATCATGGCTCCTAATCTCTGTCCAAGGAAGAACGCTCAAAATCTTCCAAATCGACCTCCCGCCGGAAAAGGAAAGGGACAATCATATGATCTCATGCAGTAGCAGCTCGACCAAGTTAAGCGACAGAACGAGCTAATGTAGGAACAACTTCTTGTTATCTCCAAAACTCTGGTGTTGCTTACCCAAAACCACGGAACCAACCTTTCAAATCCACCCATCAATGCAGCTAATCCAAGGACACAGCCTCCTACTGCCACCATGGGCGGAGGATCCCACGAAGAGACTCCTAGGGAACAACCGGTGTACCCCTAAGGTACCACTCACATTGGTGGAGACCCCTAACCGTCAGCGACTGTAGGCACGGGGAGACCAACCTTTATTCCGGACGTCCACTACCGGAGTACCACAAGGGTTTCAACTCCAGTGGCTTCAGGGGCAAATCCAGTGCCGCAAGAGTTCCAACTTCAAGCAGTACCAGTTTCCCTGGCTCAAAAAGACCGAAATCATCTTCTTGCCGTGGGTCAGGGCTGTCCCGCCCACACAGGAATTGAAACCACAAGGCAAGACTCGCAACAACCAATACCCTCCAAGGACCCACGGAGGGCCGAAGAGGTCGTAGACTCTATGGACCACACTGTTGTTGCGGGAGGAGTTCACATGCCTTCCAAGCAGGACAAGCTTGCTAGGCTGCTTGGAAGGCTCTCCACACCATTCGCTCTCGTGATTGTGGCTGAGGAGAGACCAAAGAAATTTATTGTCTCAAAGTTCACTTTTTACGACGGGACTGGTGACCCAAGGGACTATCTCTCTCATTATCAGCACACTATGGCGCTACATGGGGCCACTGACACCTTCATGTGCCGAACATTTGTCACCAGCCTCAAAAGGACTGCTTTGGAGTGGTTCCCCACCTCCTTTTGAGCTCAGTCACTAACTTCTACAAGCTCAGCAGAAGATTCCTTGACTGGTTCATGATAAGTAGAAGGTTAAGGAAGGGCCCAGAGTTCTTGCTAAATATAAAACAGACTAAAGGGGAGTCTCTCAGGGTATACATCATGCGCTTCAATGCCGAGCTCTTTGAGATCACAGATTGCAGTTCTAGCTTCCTGGTTGCCGCTTTGACCTCTGGTCTTGCTTAGGGGGGCTTCCGGGATTCTTTAACAAAGAGCCCCCTATTGACATGGCCGCTCTCATGGAATGCGCTAGGAAATACATAAATTTGGAAGAAGCAAGAAATACCTCCCAAAAGATTAAGGAGCAAGCCCAGAAGGACAAGCAAAAGAAAGATTCCAGTGCTACCAAAAAGAGGGTAAAGAGCCCCGACAAAAGAACAACACCTAAGGTCCCAGGCAATACTGGTCCCGGAAGGTTTCCTTTCACTCCCCTAAATGCCTCTTTGGCTCACATACTTCGGCAGATCTGAGCATGTGAAAACTTGAAGTGGCTGGAGCCGTTAAAGAACAACCCCAATAATAGGGATCAGAACAAGTATTGTGATTTTCACAAGGACCATGGGCACATAACTGACGGATGTATAGCCCTAAAGCATGAGATTAAGCAGCTCATAAAGAGAGGGCGATTGATGGAGTTTGTTAGGCAAGACAGGAGGCAGAACCCCCGTAATGACAGACCTCCATAGAGGAGGCAGGAGCAAAGGCCTGAGTAGAGGGACGGACGGAATGAGCCCCAGCAGCAGAGCAATCAGGTTATCTTTGTCCTCCATTCGAACACCCCGGCCCTAGGGACGTCTAATAGAGCAAGGAAGCGGTATGCTCGGGAGGCTAGAACTGCTTCTAACATCCTTCAAATCTCAATAGTCAAGAAAAGACTGAAGCCAGCACATGAGATCCGATTCACAGATCAAGATCTTGCAGGGGTACACTGCCCTCATAGTGATGCCCTCGTTATCTCTCTCAAAATTACTAATTTTGAGATCCGAAGAGTCTTGGTGGACACAAGGAGCTCTACAAATGTTTTATTCTACAAAACCTTTAAGCAGATAAAGCTTGGCTTCAATGACATCAAGCCTATCGCCGCCATAATGACAGGGTTTGACGGGAACCTCAGTACCCCACTAGGGAGGATTGACCTGTCCACCACGATAGGAGACGGAGATAGGTAGAAGATCACAATCTCGGAGTATATGGTCCTGAACTCCAAGTCTCCCTATAACGTAATCATTGGAAGGCCCTGGCTCTACCAAATGGGAGCGGTCACCTTGACCCTCCACCAATGCCTAAAATATGTACATAACAACACTGTCTACTCCATTAGAGGATGCCAACCAACTACTCGAGAGTGCGACGCTCTCGCGTTCAAGGAGAAAACCCCCAAATAGCAATTACGACATATTCATGAAGGTGTGGGCCTAGACCTTTCCCATCATCATGAGACAAAAGACTGCCCCTACGGAATTGACGAGCCTCTAAGTCCTTGGGGAAGGGACAGTAGGGCTAAACCCGTAGAGGACTCCATCAAGGTGCTGGTTAGCTCGGAAGAATAGAGGCGTTACTTGCAAATCGGTCCAGACCTAACCCCTGTCGAGCAAAAAGAGATTGTAGAATTTCTGAAAGAAAATCTCTCGGTATTTGCTTAAGAAACCAAAGACATGGAAGGGATAGATCCAAACCTCATTACTCATAAGTTGATGACAGATCTTGACCACCCCCCGGTTAGGCAAAAAGGAGGACACTCACCCTTGAGCGATCAAATCATCAACGAGGAAGTCCAGAGGCTGCTTGAGGCCAAGATGATACGAGAAGTATTTTATCCGGAATGGCTTGCCAATACTGTTCTGGTCAAAAAGAAAAATGGCAAGTGGAGAGTCTATGTTGGTTATACAGACCTTAATAAGGCCTGTCCCAAAGACAGTTTTCCTCTCCCAATGATTGACCAGCTAGTTGATGCAACAACAGGGCTTGAACTCATGAGCTTCATGGATGCCTACTCTGGATACAACTAGATCCAGATGTATCCGCCAGACCAGGAAAAAATAGCTTTTATTACCGAATGAGGTTTCTATTGCTATAGAGTGATGCCGTTTGAACTAAAAAATGCTGGGGCAACATACCAACGTTTGGTCAACAAGATGTTCAGTCCTCTGATCGGCAATACAATGGAAGTCTTTATAGATGACATGCTAGTCAAAAGTCTACAGAAGAGCAGATACCTCCAACACTTAGGTTAAACATTTGACATTTTAAAGCAACACAAGATGAAGTTGAATCCCTTGAAGTGCACCTTTGGGCTAACCAAGGGGAAGTTCTTAGGATACATTGTCTCTCAGAGAGGTATTGAAGTAGATCCTATTCAGATAAAAGCCTTGATTGAGCTGGAATCACCAAAGACCAAAAAGGACATTCAGGCTTTGAACGGGAGAGTTGCAGTTCTGAACAAATTCTTCTCTAAATCTACAGATCGCTGCCTACCGTTCTTCAAAGCTTTAAAGGGTAACAGAGCTTTACAATGGTCCAAAGAATGTGAAAAGGCCTTTCAAGAGTTGAAGGAATATCTGGCTTCCCCCGAACTCCTATCAAAGCCAATCCAAGGGGAGAAACTACTCCTCTATCTTGCAGTCTCAGAAAATGCAGTCAGTTCTGCTCTGATCAGACAAGACAGGGGAGTCCAGAAGCCTATATTTTACGTGAGCAAAGCACTGGTAAATGCAGAGAAAAGGTATCGTGAGATCAAAAAGCTGGCTTTCGCCCTAATAGTTTCTATGCGGAAGCTCCGACCTTACTTCCAAGCACATCCTATAGAAATTCCAATGGCATATCCACTAAGGTCAGTCCTAAGGAAGCCTAAAGTCTCAGGGCGATTAGTTAAATGGTCTATGGTATTAGGGGAATTCGACATATCCTATGTCCTACGAACCTCCATTAAAGGGCAAGCCTTGGCCGATTTTGTTGCTGAGTTCACCCCAGCACTGCACGATAAGGCACAGACCTATACGAGCTCGGCTACATGGCAGCTCTATATTGACGGATCATCCACAGACCGAGGATCTTGCGTCGGTTTAGTATTGCGATCCCCTGAGGGATTTATAGCTGAAAAGGTAGTAAGTTTGGGACTCAAAGCCTCCAACAATGAAGCTGAATACGAAGCCCTCATTCTTGGAATGAAGCTGGCCATCAAATGTGAGGCCCAAAACCTCGAGGTCTTCTGATGACTTGCATAAATTGAATATTTTATCACTCTTTAATTTAAAACTTTAGTTTATTTTTATTTATTTTGGCTTTTATTTTTATCATTTAAATTTAATAGCAGACTTGAAGAAATTGAAGCAGTCCGTGAGTTTCTCACCACTTTTGTTGATCTCAAACGATTACAAACCATTCAACCAAAGAAAAAAGAATAAATAAATAATCCAAAGGCGACTGAAGATGTGTGGCACCGAACAGGAATGAAACAAAAGAAAGAAATGAAGATTTGAAGATTTGAAAAGTCAAAATAGGTGTGCTGCGCAGTGCAGCTTGGAGAAGTGCGTCTAGGGCTGGGAGTCCTATGGTTTAAAAAGGGGCTGAGAGCAAAAAAAAAAAAATAAATAAACAAAGAGGTTGAAGAAAACAGGGAATCACAGTGTGCGGTGCGGCCGATGTGTGGGCTGATGCGCGCAGGGCCCAGCGTTGAATCAAGCTGTGTTAGGGGCTGAATAAACAAGGTGGGCCGGCGTGCAAAAACTTGATCGGTGCAAAACTGCAAGTGCACAGTTTCGTAGCTTTATAGTAAAATGATAAGAAGAGTATCGTCCTCAGGGATTGGTGAATTATTTTTGACAAGTACCAAAATTATGCTAATCTCGATTTTATCTAGAAAATTCACTAAGATTTTTGAAATTTCAATTTAAAATAAAACTAATGAGAAAAAGACACTAAAGTGAAAAGAGAGATATTGTTCAAAAATAAAATAAATGGGAGAGAAGAATTCTAGGAAATCGATTTCACCTAATCCCTTACTATGCTTTACTCATCTAACTAATTGAATTCAATTCTTTTTGTTTGTCAGCGAATCGCTATTTCATCCAAAAGCCTCTTTCGACAGTCAATTGGACACTTTTCTTGTTCATTATTTTACATAAGAGTATGCAAATTAATAAACCAAGAAAGCAATAAGACCAATGATTTTAATACTACACAAGTTCATATAAGTCTTTCGATCTCTATATTTACCTATGCTAAAATATTCAAGATCCATCACATAATTCCCTCTTTCGACAGCAAATCACATGATTAAAATCATCTAATTAGTGGCCAGTTAATTAGAAGCATTAAATTCAGAATAAATTAGACAAACATAAAAAGAAATACTTCAAATTAAATTAGAAAAGCAAGCATAGTTCGAGACTAGATTATATCATTTTCCTAGAATAAATAAATTCAGTTCATGCTAAAAATTAAATTCAACATAAACGAATTCACCATGATTTTTTCTTGAAAAGAATGGAAGAAAATTAACACTGAAAAATAGTCGCAACAGTCCGCAGTACACCGTCAAAGTCGCTGGTCCTGTTGCGCCGCGCTGTTCCTTTGTTGGCTTCCTGTTCTTGCTGTGCCCAGCCGCACTGCTGCGCTTCCAATCAATGATCCCTGTAGCTGCCTATTCTGCGCCGCTCTCTGCTGCTCAGTTCTCCAAGCCGTGTCTCCAAGCCAGGACCAGCAGCTTTTTTTTTTTTTTTTCTTTTCTTTCCTGTTGCCGCGCTGAAAGATGCAGCGACTCACAGCTTTCTCCCTCCCGTTGCTTGCGCCGCTTTTTCCTTTTTTTTTTAAATCCCCTGCTGCCCTAAAAATATGAAGCACGCCGGCCCACCTTGTTTATTCAGCCCCTAACGCAGCTTGATTCAACGCCTGGGCCCTGCGCGTATCAGCCCACACATCGGCTGCGCAGCACACTGTGATTCCCTGTTTTCTTCAACCTCTTTGTTTATTTTTTTTTTTTTTGCTCTCAGCCCCTTTTTAAACCATAGGACTCCCAGCCCTAGACGCACTTCTCCAAGCTGCACTGCGCAGCACACCTATTTTGACTTTTCAAATCTTCATTTCTTTCTTTTGTTTCATTCCTGTTCGGTGCCACACATCTTCAGTCGCCTTTGGATTATTTATTTATTCTTTTTTCTTTGGTTGAATGGTTTGTAATCGTTTGAGATCAACAAAAGTGGTGAGAAACTCACGGACTGCTTCAATTTCTTCAAGTCTGCTATAAAATTTAAATGATAAAAATAAAAGCCAAAATAAATAAAAATAAACTAAAGTTTTAAATTAAAGAGTGATAAAATATTCAATTTATGCAAGTCATCAAACACTCCCAAACTTGAAACTTTGTTTGTCCTCAAACAAAAACTAGGCCTCATAAAAAAGATCTCATCACTCACCAAGCCATGATCTGAAATTAGATTTTATCACTTGCATCTTACTCTTTAAACATCAAAGATAGCCAGAAAATCAATCAAAAATTTAGCAATTAGTCAAGCAAGAGTTAGGCATTCACTTCAACCTAAAACCAAGACCTTGAGTGTGTGTGTGTGATATAGTCAATTTAACTCCAAACCACCTGCAAACTTTGATAAAAGTAAAACAACTGAAACCAGAGGAATTCTTTCAAAACTTAACCCCATAAGTCCAATTTTCATAAATCCTCTCCACTAATGTAGCCAACACCAAAATCAGAGATCAAAAGGTCTTTAATTTGGTTGTAATGTCTGGCCACAAGG